>CM065468.1:51313305-51495000 GCA_032872505.1 Leptopilina syphax
AAGGTCATCGACGTTCTGCTAAAGGAGGCAAGGGCAAAGCATGCCGCGGCCGATGAGTCGGACTTCGATTTGGCATGCGTTCTGAGCGGTGCGGAATGCAACCGCAAGGACCGTAAGAAAGAGAGAGAGGCGTTTCTATAGGCGTAATCTCAAAAGCGTCTTAAGAGATGCTCAGAAACGGAAGAGAGAGGGTGACAGTCCAGAAGAGACTCGAACCAAAACCGATAAGAGGAAGAAGGAGGAAGCTCCTCCAATGGAAACGGAAGTACCAGATCCAAAGATTCCTCAATTGGAAAGAATTGGGTCAAAAAGATCCACAGTTCTAATCCGAGTCGGTGAAGGATTGACGTATGCTGACGTTCTGGGTAAGCTTCGCAAAGAGGTCAACCCAGAGGACAGCCATACGAGAATAGTAGCAGCAAAAGCTACAAACAAGGGGGACCTTCTGATTAAGTTCAGAGGAGACTCCGATAAGGACGCTTTCACCGCTGAGGTCACCAAGGCGGTTGGAAGCATGGGTAAGGTGCAGTCATTGGATCGAAGAGTTACACTCGAGATCCGTGATTTGGATTGCCTTACCCAAGAAGCTGAGGTGCAACAAGTGTTGTCTGAAGCAATGGGTAAGCCAGTAAACAGGAGAGTGACGGTCTTAGGACCCAACCGCCGAGGGATGAAGCTCGCGGTTGTAGTCACCAACCTGGAAAAGGCAAACAGGCTGGAGAAATTGGGACACGTAAAAATTGGTTTTATGTGTTGCCCAATCAAAAGAAGAGTAATGGTCGTCCGGTGTCATCGATGCCTGGGATACGGCCATATTGGAGCCAAATGCCAGAAGGAGGACAGATCGGCAGCGTGCTTTAAGTGCGGTGAGGCCAGTCACAGGTTTTCCAACTGTAAAAAACAACTCAAGTTGCTTTTTGTGCAAGGAAAAGATTGGCAATAAGGTGTCAACCACCCATATTGCAGGCAGCGGAGGATGCGGAGTCTTCAGGACGGCCCTTGAGGAGGCGAAGAAGACTCTCGCAAGAACTAAAAGCAAATAAGAAGTATTAAAAGGAGCCAAAAAATACAATATATATATATATATAAAGAATGGACAAGAGGCTTCACTCAACGCGTTGAGTGAAGGCTCCCCGCGTTCCCCTTGACACTGTGCGAGAGAGAAGAAATATTATGTATAGCATTGAAGCGTTCTCTCTCGTACATATTGTTCTTACAGAGTATTGCGTACTCTTTCTGTTCTATAGCTTTTTCTCTCTCTTACCAATGGCGAATACTATTCTAATCGTCTTTTAAAAATTAAAATGCATCTTTTAATTCTTTAAATCTTAAAAATGGGGTGAATGATGGCCCGGTCTTAATTAAAAATATTTATATATTTAACAATTTTATGGTATCTATATAGATGGGAACGTTTTAGGTTATTATTATTACTATTATTCATTTTTTTATTATTTTATTATTTGTTTTGCTTCCTTGTATCAACCTAGCTTATAAACCTTGCCCGCCATAAATTGCACACTTGCGGAAGGTTTCAATGCACATTAAAATAATTATTGACATGATTTAACGTTGGAATTGTAACAACCCTTTTAAGGGTTACAAAATAGAATGGAATTTCTATTTTTGAAATGTCCATTATTCCAGCTCACATTAATCTTATTTCTTTTAAAGATTAATTCGAAAAACAAAATTGAAAACTATTATAATAATTAAAAGAATATTAAAAATATTCTCTTCTGGGAATAAAATTGTTTCAACATAGTGCATTGAACCGAATCCTGTAAAATGCAAGCCCCGCAGTTTTGGCATGGCAACAGGTCCAACGCCCTGTCCCCACCTTTTCATATTTCTTAAGGAAGTAAAACTATAAAAGCACATTAATTAGACATCTAAATTGTTCAGTTCGGTTTCCGCAACCCCCAGAGGCTAACCTCTGGCATCGGTGTAAAAGAAATTTCTTAATCCAATAACGTTCCCGTCCGGTACTAAGGACTCAAATTGGTTGTGTGCTTACACGAACAATTTGGTAGGACGTTAAATAAAACACCAACTTACTCCGAAGTCTACGGAGGCCGTTTTCGAAATTTGAGACAGTGAAGAAAATTTATTTAAAATAATATTTTATTTTGAGATTTTATTTTCTTGTTGAAAGACCGGTCGGTTTCGAAAAGTTACCGCGTCCGCCCTGTTTTCAAAGGTTTGAAAAATTTAAAAATATAATAAACTCTAAAAACAATTGTGCACGTGTGTGTGTGGTGAACTATCTTCGCCCGTCGGAAGAATTCTGGCGGTAGACTTAAGGTTCCAGAACGGGTAAGTAACTGTATCGTTCTGGTTAGTTTTACTCCATCAAGGGAAGTTAGTGACTGTAATTATAATTTAATTTTTAAAATTTAAAGTCCCTCTTACAGTTTTAAATCAATTTTTTGCTTCTAAAAATATTATTCAACTTCTCTTAAATTTTTATAATTTTAAATTTCTGATTAAATGTTTATTACTTATTATAAGTAAATAATTAATTATTAATGATTATTATTTTCAAAAATTTTAATAAATTTCTTCACAAGAATTAAATTATTTTTATAAATAATAGCATTCTTTGGAAGGATTCAATTGTTTTTATAAATAGTGAAATTTTTTTTATAAGTAATAAACATTTAATCAGAAATTTAAAATTATAAAAGTTTAAGAGAAGTTTAATAATATTTTTAGAAGCAAAAAATTGATTTAAAACTGTAAGAGGGACTTTAAAATTTAAAAATTAAATTATAATTACGGTCACTAACTTCCCTTGATTATTTTTGAAAAATTTAAATAAAATTCTTTAAAAGAATTCAATTATTTTTCAAAAAATGTAAACAAATTTCAATTATTTAAAAAAATTTCAATTATTTGTTTAGAAGAATTCAATTATCTTGAAACAATAGAATTAAAAAATTACAACAATCATATTTTTTAGAATTAAAAAAATAGGCGAAAGTTCAATTTTATTAAACAATTTTAAGTATGTTTATTTTTTTAAATTAACTAATAAAAATTTTAATTATTAATCTTTGCAGTAAGAAACATGAATACATTAGAATTTAACTCTTTATAATATTCAATTATTAATCAATTATTAAATTAAAATACTTTGAAAATTCTATTTGTTAAAAAGTTTCTAATGAATTTCTTTAACAAATTTAATTACATATTTTCAGTCGAATTGATTTTTTACTATCAAATTAATTATTTTTAACTAACTTAGAGAACAGTATAAATACCTATAAAAATTGAAATAAAAAGTGATTTTTTAAAAACAAATTAAAATAATAAAACTTTTTTAATTTTGTTCTAGGGCTTAAAAGATTTCTACGTTTATGTACTTTAAGATTCCGATGGGCGTTTTTTGAGAAATTCCATTTCCGATGCCAATAGAACTGTCAAAAGTCAAAAGGTCCAAAAATCTCAAAATACTTTTATGAATTAAAACCAAAAAACGAGGTAAATAATTCTGTAACTCATTCTTTATTAGTTTTTAGGGTTCCCGAATATAAATATAAAGTTTTTTTTAAAAATCCAAAATGGCGAATTCAATATGGCGGACAAAATTCAAATTTGATCAGATTCGATTAAAACTTGTTACTCGGGGGTTTTTAGGGTCGCTGATTACGAATCTGAAGTCACTTTTTAAAAATTCAAAATGGCGGATCCAATATGTCAGAAAAAATTTTCAAATTTGATCCGATTCCCTTAGAACGTGTTACTCGGGGGCTTTTGGGGTCGCAGATTATGAATATGAAGTTACTTTGTAGAAATTCAAAATGGCGGATCAAATTTTTTAATTTGATCAGATTTAATTAAAAAGTGTTACTCGGTGGTTTTTAGCGTATCTTATTATGAATTTGAAGTCTCAAACACAAAGTAACTTCATATTCATAATCTGCGACCCCAAAAGCCCCCGAGTAACACGTTTTAAGGGAATCGGATCAAATTTGAAAATTTTTTCCGCCATATTGGATCCGCTATTTTGAATTTTTAAAAAGTGACTTTAGATTCGTAATCAGCGACCCTAAAAACCCCCGAGTAACAAGTTTTAATCGAATCTGATCAAATTTGAATTTTGTCCGCCATATTGAATTCGACATTTTGGATTTTAAAAAAAAAACTTTAGATTTATATTCGGGAACCTTAAAAACTGATAAAGAATGAGTTACAGAATAATTTACCTCGTTTTTTGCTTTTAATTCATAAAAGTATTTTGAGATTTTTGGACCTTTTGACTTTTGACAGTTCTATTGGCATCAGAAATTGAATTTTGCAAAAAACGCCCATGGGCATCTTAAAGTACATGAACGTAGAAATCTTTTAAGCCCTAGAACGTTTAAATCAATCAAAGCAATTTTTGTTTAGAGCTCTGTCCGTGTTGACGTGGAATGTCCCAACTCAAAAATTATTTTATAAAATTCAATAATATTTTATATTTACAATTTTACTAATAATAGTAACATTTTAGCAAAGTTTCGAGAAAATTCAATAATATTTATTTTTTGACCTGGTCAGTTGAGGAATTTTGCCCCATATAATGATGCAAAACCTGAAATAATGTATAAGAATGTTAGCTCTCTCTCGCTTGCGTGACGCCTTATATCGACAAGTCCCCACTCTCTTACTATCCCCACCTCTCTGCTCTCTGCGCGCATAATTTTTCAAGTGTAATTTTTTTAACGGATTAATATACCTATAAAAAATTACTTTTTTCTGTATAAAATGTTTATTCTAATATTAAGAGTCTCATTGAGAAATAAAAAAACAGACTTATTAATTCATTTATTAGAAAAAATTGGTAGCGGTGATTCTGGAAGACTTGATTCGAATCATACTATCATTTTATCAATATCAGGGACACATTCTAGTATCTCTGAAATCTATTAAAGTTTAAGTTAGTTAGTAATAAAAAATTAACCTCATCTTCACTGATATCGATTTGTAGAAAGTCAGCAGCATCGTTAAAAATGATGAAATCATCATCAACATCAATATCTTCTACATCGACAACATTTATATTTTGCTTATTGTTTACATCAAAGTATTGGTAATCGTCAATTTCAATATACTGATCATCAGCATATTGGTCATCATCATCAATACACTGATCATCCTCACTGCTGATTATAATCGTTGACCCTTGACTGTTGTAAATCTCACCCTCCGATTCCACACTAGAATCCTCATAAGAGTTATCGCAATACGGATTATATATCATTCTTCCCTGATAATACAAAATATTTGGTAGGCTAGAATTATTCTCATGTTCTTTAACAGAATTTGACCCTTGTAAATTTTGCATTCTTCTTCTAAAAAAATAAAACTAGTAAAAATAATTTTTTTTAAAGAAGAAACAAAAAAGAAAGTTAAAGAAAAAAGTTAAAAAAAAAGAGAGAGAGAGAGCGGATAAGAAAGAGAAAGAATTGAAAAAGACAGAACCAAGAAAAAAAGAGAACTAATGAAAGAAGAGAGAGAGATCTGAAATAGAGAACTGTAAGAAAAAAAGTGATCTATGAAATAAAAGTTTTGAAAAATAAAAGAGATAAAAAAATTATTTTCAAAAAGAGATCGAAAAAAGTGATCTGAAAGGGAGATAGAGAGAGGCATCCACTTATTGCTGCTACCTGCTATTGTTTCTGCTGAAAAAAGAATAAGTCTACTGGACTCGCGTGTCGCAATTTATACCCGTTCAGAGCTAACCGCGTTGGCGCGCCCACTATGTCGTTCATGCAATACATAGCGCTCCACCTCTCCACAATGGTGGTTAAATAAACTCAACACCGTGCATAAAAGCATAAGTGGTGTAATTTAGGTTAATTTGTAAAAATTATTATTTATTATTATATGTATATATCATTGGATGTACAAATGTTAAAATTTATAATATATGTCAAAATAATACGAGTGAATATTAACCCTTTAACGTTCAAATGGACAAAATTTTAGCATGATGTTTGAGGACTTATTTCAGTACTTAAAAATCAATAGAAAAATTCACGAATCATCATTTCTTATGTTTTCATATGCGCTCTATCGAATGGCGTTAAAAAAAGTCAAAAATTTATAAACAAAAAGTTATTAATGTTTTTTATAAAAAAGTCCGATTTTTTCCAATTTTTGTTTAATTTTCAATTTTTTCTACTATGAAATAGCAGAAAAATAATTCTAAATGTTACAAATAACGTGACATAGAAATATAACCTAGAAGATAGGACTATAGAGAAAATTAAAAATTAAAATGGCGGCTCAAAAATGGAGTTTAAAGTTCAAAATTTGATTCGAAAGTACGAAATTGTTAAAAGCGTTTAGATCAGCTTGAAATTTGTTACTCGCGGGTTTAAAGGGTCGCTGATCATGAATCTGAAGTGCAATTTTAAAAATTCAAAATGGCTGATTCAATATGGCGGACAATTTTTTTAAAAAACTCATTAAATTTGCTTAAAACTTGTTACTCCGGGGTTTTTGGGGTCGGTGATTAGGAATTTGAAATCCAATTTTCAAAATTTAAAATAGCGGATCCAATATGGCCGACAAATTTTCAAAAACTCATTAGATTAGCTTGAAATTTGTTAGTCGGGGGTTTTTGGGGTCTCTGATTACGAATATAATGTCCAATTTTTAAAATTAAACATAGCCGCTTTAATATGACAGGCGAATTTTCAGTTGAAATTCGATAATCACGTTCTTTAGCCATTAAAATACTTAAAATATTTTTAATGTTTTCCAACTTTCACCACGTGGAGATAATCTTGAACTGTAAATTATATATATATATATATATATATATATATATATATATATATATATGGGCAATTCCACGTGAGATTTCAGTCGACCTCTTAAAATCGGCCAAAAATATTTTTTTTCTATTTTGTATTGAGAAAAAACAGATACGTATTTTTTATTATTTTTTTAGAGGTCAAATTTTTGAGTTATGAATTTTCAAAATTTTCGTTTTTCAAATGAAGATATATTTTTAATGTCAGATAACTCAAAAAATATTGCTTCTTTTTATTTTTTGACAAGAAAAAGAAAGTTTTGTTTTTCTCTCTACTTTTGAATAATCATAACAAAAAATTTTTTTTTATTTTTTATTAAAGAAATAAAAAAAATTTATAAACAAATTAATTTTTTTTAACTTTGGATATGATACATTTTTATTTTTCTTTTTTTAAAACATACCTGGAAATGATAAGAAGCTTTTGCAAAAAGTTTCAGAGTGGGCCTGACAAGTTTGATGGGTTCAAAAAAATAATTAAGCTGTCCGTGCAGGTCGCACGCACGCGGCACAATGGGATTTTTTTACAATTTATTATTAAAAATTGTCTAGAGCCTACAAATTCAATAATAATCAAAATCTGAAAAAATTTGTAGGCTCTAGACAATTTTTAATAATAAATTGTAAAAAAATCACTTTGTGCCGCGTGCGTGCGACCTGCACGGACAGCTTAATTTTTTTTTGGACCCATCAAACTTGTCAGGCCCACTCTGAAACTTTTTGCAAAACCTTCTGATCATTTCCAGGTATGTTTTAAAAAAAGAAAATTAAAAATTTATCATACCCAAAGTTAAAAAAATTAATTTGTTTATAAAATTTTTTTATTTTTTTAATAAAAAATGAAAAAAAAAATTTTTTGTTTTGATTATTCAAAAGAAGAGAGAAAAAAAAACTTTTTTCTCTTGTCAAAAAATGAAAAGAAGCAATATTTTTTTAAGTTATCTGACATTAAAAATATATCTTTATTTAAAAAACGAAAATTTTGAAAATTCATAACTCAAAAATTTGACCTCCAAAAAATAATTAAAAAATACGTATCTGTTTTTTTTCAATACAGAATAGAAAAAAAATATTTTTAGCCGATTTATATATGTATATAATTATGTATATATTTATATATATATGTATATAATTATATATATATATATATATATATATATATATATATATATATATATATATATATATATATATATATATATATATATATATATATATATATATATATATATATATATATATATATACGTATATATATATATATATATATATATATATATATATATATATATATATATATATATATATATATATATATATATATATATATATATATATATATATATATATATATATATATATATATATATATATATATATATATATATATATATCTATGAGTGCGAAGAGGACACTCACGTTTAGGGCCTACCACCTAAATATAAGAACGAAAAATTTAATTTAAAAATCATATCGTCGATTATTTTCCTTGGAGCACGTTCTACGTGTCTTCAACGAAATTGAAGTATAACAATTTTTTTTTGGGAATTCACTTACTATAGGTGAGTGAATAAAAAAGTTAAATAAGTGAATTATCAGTGAATACTTCGTGAATTAGTAAATAGTGATTTAGTGAATAGTAAGTATTAGTGAATATAATTAAATAAGTGAATATTAAATAATAATAGAAATACATTAAAATACTTTTTTCTAATTTTTTTCAATCATTTAAATAATTATATGTATTTGAGTTGTGTTTAGTTTTCGAAGTTAATTAATAAAGTTAAAAAATTTTTTTTTATGTTTATTAATAAATTAAAAAATTTGTTATAATTTGGAAATCGTATGTAATTGGAATCCAAAGGCAAAATTAGAAGTTGGTTATATTGGATGAAAGGCAAAATTGGTTAAATTGGTTATATTGGATAAAAGGCAAAATTGGTTACATTGGTTTTATTGGATAAAAGGCAAAATTGGTTATATTGGTTTTATTGGATAAAAGACAAAATTGGTTATATTGGATAAAAGGCAAAATTGGTTATATTCGATAATTGGTTATATTGGATAAAAGGCAAAATTGGTTACATTGGTTTTATTGGATAAAAGGCAAAATTGGTTATATTGGATATAAAGCTGGAAATTGGTTAAATTGGTTTTATTGGATAAAAGGCAAAATTGGTTATATTGGTTTTATTGGATAAAAGACAAAATTGGTTATATTGGATAAAAGGCAAAATTGGTTATATTGGATAAAAAGCAAAATTGGAAATTAATTATATTGGATAAAAAGAAAGCTAGAAATTGGTTAAATTGGATTAAAGGAAAAATAGTAAATTGGTTATATATTGGATAAGAGACAAAATTGGAAATTTGTTTGTATTTTCTATAGGAGGCAAAATTTGGTAATATCATTGAATAAAAAGGAAATTATAATATTTATAATTAAATGTTGTGACGCGGCATTTTGCCTCGCACAATATTTTCAATAATTAGTTGAAATTTTATAAAAATTTAGAAATTAAAGTTAATTGTTTTGATAATAAAATTATCAAAACGAGAATCATTCCTTTCCTAAAACAAACAAAAATTAGAATTAGTAATGTTGAACTTTTAACTTTATTAAAAATAAAAATGACCATACCTTGAAAGTTCAATTAATAAATAATTGAAACTTATTAAAAAATTGCCAACTCGTCAGATCAGCAGTCAATAGTAAATTTGAAATATCCAAACATTTTCTGCCGTTCGTATTTTGCTTTTGTTTTTCATATTCTACAAGTAAATTCTCCACGGATAATTCGCCGGCCCATCGCGAATTATTAATCACTCGTAATCAACAAGGGAAGTGCTTCCTGGTGTATATATTCGGATGTGATTCCCGAATATTCAAGAGCACCAGGAAGACGAAGATAATTGTTTTCGTCCTGTCAAAACACCGAAGGCGGCTATCTTGAATTAAAGGCCGATGCGGAGTAAACGACAGCGACGAATAAGAACGCGCCCTGTTTTACCTCGGGCGGATAAAAATTATCTTGCGCGGATAATAGTAGAAAATAAATTTTTAATAGTTCGCCGGGGACTCACCAAAAACTATAAAGAAGCGTATGAGTAGCGACGCTCTCGTAGCCAGACACACGGCCATTTTTCGTCATTCTCGTTTTGGTAGTTTGATAAGGCGCATCACGCCAATTAAATTAAAAATTAAAAAAAATAAATAAAATTGTAAATTTGAGTGCAATGTCTGGACGAGGAGCCATGAGGGGTCGGCGTCGCATCGACGGTGAGTCCCAGTAAATTCGACTTGTCATTTTCTCGCCAGATTGGCAATATTAAAAATAAAAATTTTCAAAATTATGAAAAGTGATGCTTGTCACCGCCTTTGTCAAGCGGTAAATTAAATTGAAAATTCGGCCTTCTGCCGAAAATAATTGTTAAAAATAAAATTTAAACTTAAGTGAAATAATTGAATAAAAATGATATTGTGTAATAATTAAATTCAGTGACAGAGTGTGTAATTATTGTGTTTTCTCCTTACCCCCCCCCCTCTCCGCGGTTTTATTAGGAAATTAATTATAATCTCCTAATAATTTTTCTGAACTAGCTGGCAAAATTAAAATTAAATTAATAAATCTTTTGGATATTTTAGTGCAAAATATCCTGGCGCTTAAATAAATCTTTTCTTTCTTAAAATTTAATTAAATCGTTAAATTCAAAGTGTAGATAACCTTCTTTCCTGACCCATTGTCAAAGTATTCTTGATTTTGGTATAATTGAAATTGTAAAATAATTAAAAATGTCAAATAAAATCGTTAAAATAATTCAAAAATAATTAAAAGTCAAGAATCAGGTTATAAATGGCACCCGACCGTTAAGCCCGAGAAAACACAATAATTAAAGATTACAACAAGCATCGATTTTCGAAAATAAAATGAATTTAAATTTGAGTGAAAAATAAAGTGAGAATTCGTGTTCGAGCATGTTTAGAAAATTTCGCGTAATAAAAGCAGTCAAAATAAAGCTATCTCCTTGCGTCAAGGTCATGGAGGAATAGAAACACGACTTCTCACAAATTTTCTTTGTCCGTTCAATTATCGAGAATCATATTATGAAATAAATTCGTGTAAAAATAAGATTGATTCTTTTTTAATAAAAATCAATCTTGTTGATAAATAGATAATAAAAGAAGGATTTGGCTGAGTCATCGCCGCCTTCTATAAAATTGCAATAATTGTGTGAGAATAATTGAATTGTGTAGTCAGTTCTTGATTACAAAGAAAAAAAAAAAAAATTTAATTATTAATAAAAATTATTTCTCATTTTTTTTATAATGAGAAAGTAAATAAAATAATTTTTTTTACGCATTATAAAATCAGGAGAGGATATTCTCCCTGATCGCGAAGAATTGGAACTGATTTTAATAAAAATTAAAATCATAATAATAATAATAATTGAATATAATTTCATTATTTTTTTTTAAATTGACTTTATTATTCCTGTGACTATTCCTCTCTTGGACAGTGAACCGTGATTATTAATTTTTTTTTTTGACAAAAATGATAATGGACTATAATTGACAATTTTTTTTTGTTACTTTTTTTTAACAACTGATTTTTTTTTGTAATTGAGGACTGATGGTGCAATTGTTTTGTCTATTTGGTTGACCACATTCTGACAGCTCGCCATTCGTCCACCTTAATCCGGTTCCTATCACAAATTCCGAATAAAATTTTTTTACAATGGCGGAATCTAATAATAAAATGTCCTCAATCTTTGACAATTGGTCTAAAGACCAATTAAAAATTTATTTGAATTCGGTTCTCGCGAATTCACATGGAAAATTAGAAACTTTGAAAAATCGTGCTTCGCGGTTTATGCAATTCTTCGCGGGTGATAGAACAGTTCCATGGTCGCCTTCCGATGAATTAAAAATTCAACCAAACGACTCTGAATTAGAATCAAATACCGACTCTCGCGATGACACGTTAGATAGAATGAGGGAAATATTAAACACTCCTGTCTCTAAAGCGGTTATTATACCTTTCACGACGACGGTGTATTCCACACAAAATTCGAATATCCCCACTATCACCACGAGTAGTTCAACTTATTCGTATGTAACGATAGGAAATACAGTCGAAAATTCGGTATCACACGCAAGGACGAGTTACCAAAATCAGTCAGCTGATTATTCGGGTCGAATAACCCCCCCCAGCGAAAAATTTGAAATCCATAAACCAGGTAAAATGGCGGCGGTTATCCACAAATCGAATCTCGAATTTTCCTTGCCTCCTTATTATGAAAAATTATCTATCAAATCAGCTAAGCCCTTAATAGATTTTGAGGAGAAAAATTTCGGTTATAATTTTCGACAATTGGAGCCAACAGAAACAAACGAGTGCCTGTTGACACCAAGACGACCGGATATTATTAAACCAATAGCTAGGGACAACAACGAAATAAAATCAGCTTTTAAACCAATAAATCAGATTAGAGAAGTTCTTGCGGCTAATTATGAGTCAGCACCGGCTGAACATTGGCCGAGCGATGTCAAGACTACTCATCGAGATTTGTTTGATTCCAAGGTAGGCGTAGCCCCGGCTGAGCATTGGCACAAGCCTGGGCCAGTAATTGATCCTCCTTTCGTTGAAAATAATTCTTATTTTGAACCCAATCAAACTAGGGAAGCTTATTTTAATCCTCAATTGGGAAGAGTTCCTAATGATTCTTTAAATAATAGGCCCTTGGTTAATACTCCATTGATTCAGGCACCAATCGTTAATAATAGAAAACCACTCGATTCCATAGTCAGGAAATGGGGAATAAAATTCTCAGGCGATGGCAAGACGAGCGTAGAGGATTTTCTCGAACGCGTAGATGATGTGATGGAAATTTCATCCGTGACTAGCGATGAGGTTCTTCGTGCGGCAGTACTTTTGTTAGATGGCATAGCACTACAATGGTACCGCCTAAATAAATCTCGTTGGAATTCGTGGAATGAATTCAAATCTGCGTGTCGATTGCGATTCGGTGATATTAATTATCAGTGGCGTCTTGAAGAGCAAGTTGCCAATCGAATTCAGGGCTCTGGTGAAACCACAGCTGATTTCATCACTTGTATGCAGGGTTTATATCGTAAATTTAATCGCCCTGTATTAAATTCAGATATGTTAGATTGGGTCTACATTAACATGCGACCCGAATTAAAAATGAGTATTAAACGCCGAGAATTTAGTGACTTAGACGAATTAGTATTGGTGGCGTCTGATGTTGAGAGAATGTTAGATTCTCTCAAAATTGAAAGAACACCACAAAAACCGGAAAATTCTTTCTTTCCCGAATTCGCATTTTCTGGTAAAATAAAAGAAAAATCTAGTCGCGAAGATAACAAGAAAGATATGAATTCTCTTCTTGATTGTCTTGATAAAAAATTCCAATCGTTTGCAAGTGAACTGGTCAAGTCACTTTCGGTTAATAAAGTAAATTCGAATTCGAATAATAATAAAAATAATAATAAGTCGGATTCGAATAAAGAAAAACCGAAAAAGTCTGACAATAAATCGGATAAACGTGAGAATTCGGTTAAGAGACAATTTCGTGAGCCTAAACCTCAACCTCCTTGTTTCAATTGTGGTAAAGATGACCATGAGTGGAATAAATGTCCGCAACCATGGAAGAAATTCTGCCATATTTGTGGAGAAAAGGATGTCACGAAATATACTTGCGAATCGTCTTACTGTAAGGGAAACTAAAAATGGAGATCAACCTCAGGGTCGATGATCCTCCAAAATTAGTTTCACAGACCCTCAATAATAAAGTAAAAATTAAATCGGATAAAAATAGTTTAACCGCGAATAACAAGGCACGTAAAAATAAAATAGTAAAATCTTCTTTGAATATTGAAACCTTAGCTGTTAACGATTTTGATAATAAATCGTTAAACTCGACTAGTGAAATAAATAGTATAAATAATGAATTAAATAAACAAATCTCTGATAATCCTATTAATTGTAAACTCGAATCGGCTGATACTGAACCGCATAAAATAAATAATCCCGACTTAGCTTGTCAGTTCGGACATGAGGGAAATAAATTGAATAAATTAGGCGGTGATAGTACCCATTCAAGACCTTACATAAATATTAGAATAGGGAATTCAGAAATTAAAGCACTAGTTGACACGGGTTCAACTAGAACTTATTTAGGTTCGATAGGTGAATCTATAATAAATTCGAATAATTATAAAATAAATAATGATAAACAAAGTAGCGTTTTATTAGCGAACGGTACTATTGAGCCTATTATTGGTGAAAGCACATTGCCAATAATTTTCGCGGGAATAACTAATAAAATAAATGTCCGAATAGTACCAAAATTAGCCGAAAATTGTATATTAGGAATGGATTTTTTGCGAATATTCGGAATAATAATAGATATTAATGATCAGAAATTGTGGGCATCAGACAAGCCAGTTGTTAGGGTAGATTTTGGCCAAACCGAACCAAATAATGATGATTCGTGTGCAGGATTAGTTGAATTAACCAACAAGGAAAGAAAACATCTCGAGACACTTTTAAAAAGAATCATTCCCCCGGTTCCAGATAAATTACCCCCAGCTAAATTGGTAGAACATGTAATAAATACAGGTGATAATGCCCCAATTCGTCAGAAAAATTATCGCATGTCGCCTAAAGTGTGCGAGGAGTTCATTAAATTAGTTAAAGAACTCATTAACATAGGAGTTTTAGAAGCATCAAATAGTGATTGGTGTAATGCAGTCGTAATGGCTCGTAAGCCGGATGGTACCTACCGTCTCTGTATTGATTTTAGAAAGGTTAATAATGTAACAGTAAAAGACTCATATTCTTTGCCTTTCATGACAGAGATTTTGGATAAACTTAGTTCTGCTAAGTATATTTCCAAATTGGATCTAAAATTAGGTTACCATCAAATACCGTTAAGTGAAGAAAGTAAAGCAAAAACTGCTTTCTTTGTGCCTGGAATGGGGCTTATGCAATACAAAAGAATGCCTTTTGGTCTTTGTGGAGCACCGGCCACCTTCCAAAGGCTTATTGATAAAATAATAACTCCTGACATGAAACCTTTCGTATTCGCATATTTAGATGACCTGATAATCGCGACAGAAACGTATGAGGAGCATTTGGTATGGTTAGAACGAGTGATTAATAAATTGACAAATTCTGGTTTAACGCTTAATCCGGACAAATGTAATTTTTGTGTACCTGAGACAAAATACTTAGGCTTTGTAGTAAATTATAAAGGTTTGTCAGTAGATAATGATAAAGTTCGCCCCATATTAGATTTTCCTCAACCAAAAACGTTGCGTCAACTTCGCCGGTTCATTGGAATCACTTCGTGGTATAGGAGGTTTATTAAAAATTACGCTCGTATATGCGAGCCGTTAACGCGATTAACTAAAAAGAAACAACCTTTTAAATGGACCGACGAACAAAATAATTCGTTCTATGAATTAAAAAAGATATTAGCTTCTCCCCCAATAATGGGATACCCGGATTTTAAAATCCCTTTTTGTATTCAAACTGATGCCAGTAACTTCGGTTTAGGTGCTGTAGTTACTCAAGTACAAGATGGTCAAGAGCGTGTAATCGCTTACGCCAGTCGCATTCTTTCTGATGCGGAGCGCAATTACTCCACAACTGAGAAAGAGTGCTTGGCAGTCATCTGGGCAATTAAAAAGTTTCGGTTTTATCTGGAAGGTTATCACTTCACAGTGATAACCGACCATAGTAGTCTAAGATGGTTAAAAAATCTTAGAAATCCGACCGGACGATTAGCCCGCTGGTCACTTGAACTGTTGGAGTATGATTTTGAAATCATACACAGAAAGGGATCGATGCATGACATTCCGGACGCGTTGTCCCGAATGTATGAAGGTTCGGACGAAAATAAAGTTGCGGCTATCGAAGCTATTGATGATGATTGGTATAATAGGCGTCGCGAATCGGTATTAAATGAACCACATAAATATCACGGGTGGAAGGTAGAAAATAATAGGTTATATCGGTATCGAAATAATCCCTTGCTTGAGGATCTCATGGATGACCACAGCGCGTGGAAGTTAGTAGTCCCTAAAGAAGACCAACTTCTAATAATGCGTGAGGCACATGAAAATCCTCAATCAGGTCATTTAGGTGGTCAAAAGACATATGACCGACTTTCTATAAGATATTTTTGGCCCGGGATGTTTAAAGATATAGAAAAATTCGTGCGTACTTGCATTACCTGTCAAATGAACAAAACAGAACAATCAAAACCTCGTGGTATAATGGGGCAAAGAATCATACAAGAGCCTTGGAGTGTCGTAGCCACGGATATAATGGGTCCGTTTCCAAGGAGTTCTAGAGGATTCGAATATTTGATTGTCTTCCAAGACCTATTCACGAAGTGGATTGAAGTGGCACCATTGCGTGCTGCAAATGCCACAACAGTCATAAATTCATTTCGTGAAATGGTAATAAATCGATGGGGTACACCGCATGTATTACATTCGGATAGTGGTACCGAATATCATAATAATGCGATAAAAAGCTTATGTACCGCCTACCAAATTCATCATTCATTAAATCCCTTATACCATCCACAGGCGAACCCTGTTGAGAGAACCAATAGGGTTCTCAAGACAATGATTCGGTCATTTATTGGCGAGAATCACCGAAATTGGGATATTTTTGTGGGCGATTTTCGTTTCGCTTATAACACGGCGTTGCACAGTACCAATCGTGTAACTCCGGCGTTTCTCAATTTTGGCAGAGAGCCAATGCCCTTAAGGTCTAGGCGTCGTCTGGTGGAGGGGGAAAACGAGTTGCCAGTCGCTGATATTGCTGAATGGACAACTCGTATAACTCGATTAAACCATTTAAGAGAGAAAATTTGTCAAAATCAGGATCAAGCATTCGTCAAGCAGGCAAAATACTATAATCGTGGGCGAAGAGACTTACACTTCGAAATCGGTGATTTGGTTAAGAAACCCCTACATGTATTGTCTCGTAGGCAGGATCGATTCGCTAGCAAATTAGCACCATCGTTTCATGGTCCGTTCATGGTCGTAAAAGTAGTCTCGCCGAATGTTTATGAATTGTCTTCGACTGAAGGTCGGTTAGTTGGAAGATATCATGCTTTCCATCTTCAGCCATATTACGCGATCGAAGAAAATCTGGAATCATCTGATTCGGAAGATGAACGGAGGTTAGATCGAGAATTGTCGGAGATAGTTTGGTCGGATCCTGAACCTGAAGTAGAAAATTCGAATTCCGAAGTTAATCTAGAAATCGAAATAAATCCGGATATAATTAATGAACCATCTCGGCGCAGAAAATTGCGTAATCGTTCTTATTCGTATTAGGATGGATTAGGATTGTCGAGATGTCAGAAAGTTTGAAAAATGATTTCCAGAAATGATTTTGTAAAAGTTAAAAAATAAAATAATTATAGTAAATTTCGTTATAAAAAAAAATAAATAAATAAATAAATAAATAAAAAATAAAATGAGAATAAAAGTTTTCGTTAAGTTTTGACCTTGAGAAATAAAATTATGGTCCAAATTAATAAATTGTTAAAATGATTCTGAAAGTTCTTAATAATAATTAATCTCCATAAATTTGTAAAAGTAGAACAGAAATTTAAGATAAATTTGACCTTGAAAAATTGGTCCATCTAAAATTTAATAAAAAGATACTGTAAATAATTTTGTAAATAAATCTTTAATTAATCTTTAATTGGAAAACCGTTATTTATCTTAAAAAGACCAGTTTTGACCGTTATTTATCTTAATACAATAGAAATTGAGATAAATGGGTCATATTTTTGCTCTAAATTAAATTAAGATTTTGATCCTGTTGGATGCTGCATAGATGCTGTATGAAACAGTTAAATTGATCAGGTCCATGACCTCTAAGCAAAAGTAAATAAATAAATTAAGATAACTGGATCAAATTTTATTGTAAATAAATTAAAGATTTGGATTAATTCAGAATCTGTAAATTAGTTGAGTGGACCATATATTAAGAATTAATCCATGACCTTCAAAAATTTAAATAAATGAAAACTAGTAAATTAGTCAATTGAATTAAATTAAATTAAAATTTTTATATTATCTCTCTGGATCTCATAATAAATTGAAAATGAAAATTAGTAATTGTTTGAATGAGTTTAAATAAGGAATAATGATAGGATAAATTAAATCAAAGGGTTAATTTCTCTTAATAGCTGGAATAGTTCGTCAAATCTGGAGTGAAGAAGAAGATGTCGAATGCCTGGTGGTGGCTAGAAGTTTGTGGGCCCGTGGAAGATTCCCTTCCGAATCTTCCTCTTTCACTGAAGAAAGTTTGGATTATTTAATTCGGCGAATTGCCGAAGTTCCCTCGGAGCCATTGACACCGGAAGAGGAGCAGCTTCTCCCTAAGCCTGAAAGCTCTCAGCAAGAGGAAACTCATAGGCAGGCGGGGCAAGTAGACCCTAGCCAAGAACAGCCGAGTCGCTCTATCCCACGTTCTCGGGAATGGTGTATGGAGCAGGTGAAGATGCAGATCGCTTCCAAAGCCAAAACCCCGGGATACTGGGGTAGGACGGCAGCAAGAAGTAGTTGCTGTGGGTATTGTAAGAAGCCAGGTCACAGTTACTGGACATGTCAAGAGCGACTACAAAAATTGTAGAGTGAATTCGCAATTATTCAACTTTAATGTTCACCAAACCCTTGTGAGGGAGGGAAAATTGCCCCTCACTATTAAATTTTCAAATTGAAATTTTGTTCTGTAATTTCCAATCCTTGACCTATGAACCTTATCCTTTATCTTTTAAAATAAACTAATTTAATCAAATCATAAATAAAATTAAAAATTAAAGAGTTCGAAAAGTCAAGACTTGTTATCTAAAATTTTTCGGTTCTTTTCTCACAATTAAATTAATTAATACGTATGAAAAAAAAAAAAAAAAAAAAAAAAATTATTTTTAATAATTATAAATTTTGATTGATTCTCCATGATTGACGCGAGTTAAATAAAGTCAATCTTATTAATTAAGAAAATAAATGAAAGCTGATCTGGCGAGGGTTGAGCTCGTTTGGTTGGGGCTCACCTACTCGACCCCTCAGGCCGAGTCTTGGCAGGGGAGAGTTGTGACGCGGCATTTTGCCTCGCACAATATTTTCAATAATTAGTTGAAATTTTATAAAAATTTAGAAATTAAAGTTAATTGTTTTGATAATAAAATTATCAAAACGAGAATCATTCCTTTCCTAAAACAAACAAAAATTAGAATTAGTAATGTTGAACTTTTAACTTTATTAAAAATAAAAATGACCATACCTTGAAAGTTCAATTAATAAATAATTGAAACTTATTAAAAAATTGCCAACTCGTCAGATCAGCAGTCAATAGTAAATTTGAAATATCCAAACATTTTCTGCCGTTCGTATTTTGCTTTTGTTTTTCATATTCTACAAGTAAATTCTCCACGGATAATTCGCCGGCCCATCGCGAATTATTAATCACTCGTAATCAACAAGGGAAGTGCTTCCTGGTGTATATATTCGGATGTGATTCCCGAATATTCAAGAGCACCAGGAAGACGAAGATAATTGTTTTCGTCCTGTCAAAACACCGAAGGCGGCCATCTTGAATTAAAGGCCGATGCGGAGTAAACGACAGCGACGAATAAGAACGCGCCCTGTTTTACCTCGGGCGGATAAAAATTATCTTGCGCGGATAATAGTAGAAAATAAATTTTTAATAGTTCGCCGGGGACTCACCAAAAACTATAAAGAAGCGTATGAGTAGCGACGCTCTCGTAGCCAGACACACGGCCATTTTTCGTCATTCTCGTTTTGGTAGTTTGATAAGGCGCATCACGCCAATTAAATTAAAAATTAAAAAAAATAAATAAAATTGTAAATTTGAGTGCAATGTCTGGACGAGGAGCCATGAGGGGTCGGCGTCGCATCGACGGTGAGTCCCAGTAAATTCGACTTGTCATTTTCTCGCCAGATTGGCAATATTAAAAATAAAAATTTTCAAAATTATGAAAAGTGATGCTTGTCACCGCCTTTGTCAAGCGGTAAATTAAATTGAAAATTCGGCCTTCTGCCGAAAATAATTGTTAAAAATAAAATTTAAACTTAAGTGAAATAATTGAATAAAAATGATATTGTGTAATAATTAAATTCAGTGACAGAGTGTGTAATTATTGTGTTGTCTCCTTACCCCCCCCTCTCCGCGGTTTTATTAGGAAATTAATTATAATCTCCTAATAATTTTTCTGAACTAGCTGGCAAAATTAAAATTAAATTAATAAATCTTTTGGATATTTTAGTGCAAAATATCCTGGCGCTTAAATAAATCTTTTCTTTCTTAAAATTTAATTAAATCGTTAAATTCAAAGTGTAGATAACCTTCTTTCCTGACCCATTGTCAAAGTATTCTTGATTTTGGTATAATTGAAATTGTAAAATAATTAAAAATGTCAAATAAAATCGTTAAAATAATTCAAAAATAATTAAAAGTCAAGAATCAGGTTATAATGTATAAAACTTGATCTTAAAATTCTACTGTAATATTGCTATTTTTAAATTTTTAATTCCTTGATATAAGTAAATTTTATAAAATAAAAGAACAATGTCTAACAAAGGAGAAACTGTTAATTTGACTACTGATGATTTAAGTATTGTTGTCACTGAAGGAGCAATGCTAAATAATGATCATATGTATGAATTTCAAAAGCTATTGGGAAGACAATCAAATTTTTTTTATAATATGCAAAATACTTTGTGTTTACAAACTTGATTTGATAGTTCCAATCGAGAAAAATAAGCAGCACATTCAAATACTTTTTAGTGGATATTATAAGTCTGGTCATTGGATTTGTACTTATTAGGATGGAAAAATCCTTTACATTTTTGATAGTCTTAATAAAAAATATTTAAATGACGATCAAAGGGCTTACTTAATTAGATTATATCCTTTTGAACTACCAGTAGTTTTCACAACTGTTGATCAACAACCATTAAACAGTCTTGCTTGTGGAATATATGCAATAGCATTCGCAACATCGTTATTTTTTAATATTATGCCTGATTCTGTCAATTACTATTATTGTAATATGAGAAATCATTTAATGTTAATGTTCAAAAACAATAGTTTAAGTGAATTTCCCTCTGATCAACTTTCTAATAGTAGATCTTGCATAGTTGTGAATGACTGGAATTGCCTTTTAAATGAAAAAGATATTCAACTTAAGTATGGAGAATCAAACTTTTCTAAAAACTCTATAAAGAAAGAAATTTCTTTCCCGAGAATAATAAATAAAATAAATAAAGGGAGTATTGCATCAACAACAGTTAAACAAAGTAGGGCTGAAATTCAAAGAAATTATCGGGAAAGGCAAAAATTGAAGCCTAAAGTTGATAATGCAAATTATTCAGAGGAAGCAAACACTTCCCTTTCTTTTCCGAGAGCAATAAATAAAATAAATGAAGGAAATGTTGAATCATCAACAACATCTAAACAGAGTAAGGCTGAAATTCAAAGAAATTATCGCGAAAGGCAAAAATTGAAGCGTAAAGTTGATAATCCAAATTATTCAGAGGAAGCAAACACTTCTCTTTCTTTTCCGAGAGCAATAAATAAAATAAATAAAGGAAATGTTGAATCATCAACAACACCTAAACAGAGTAAGGCTGAAATTCAAAGAAATTATCGCGAAAGGCAAAAATTGAAGCGTAAAGTTGATAATCCAAATTATTCAGAGGAAGCAAACACTTCCCTTTCTTTTCCGAGAGCAATAAATAAAATAAATGAAGGAAATGTTGAATCATCAACAACACCTAAACAGAGTAAGGCTGAAATTCAAAGAAATTATCGCGAAAGGCAAAAGTTGAAGCGTAAAGTTGATAATCCAAA
Source organism: Leptopilina syphax (assembly GCA_032872505.1). Classification (NCBI taxonomy): domain Eukaryota; kingdom Metazoa; phylum Arthropoda; class Insecta; order Hymenoptera; family Figitidae; genus Leptopilina; species Leptopilina syphax. Next base: position 51,335,044 of record CM065468.1, read on the forward strand.
TTGTTCAGAGGAAGCAAACACTTCCCTTTCTTTTCCGAGAGCAATAAATAAAATAAATGAAGGAAATGTTGAATCATCAACAACACCTAAACAAAGTAAGGCTGAAATTCAAAGAAATTATCGCGAAAGGCAAAAACTGAAATGTAAAAGTGATAATATAAATTATTCAGGTGAAGTGCACACTTCAACTAAGAAAAAACTTCAAGTTGAATCTAAAATAGAATATGCTCAAAACCTTAAATTAAAAAATATAAACAGTGATAGAAGTACTTTGTCAAAAACAAAAAATACTCTATGTCCAAGAAATTATTGTGAAAGAGTATTAAATCATCAAATTCAAAATGAGTTGAAACTGGTAAATAATAGTATAAATTCAAATTTGAATATTTCTGTTCCAAAGAAAATATTAAATATAGATTTAGATGATAATGAAACATTTAAGTCAAATAATGTTGAAAATTATCTAGGTCCAATGAATTATTATTGCACACATTGTCAAGCTAAACATTTTAAAGATGAACAAGTTGCTGGTAGAAAAGTTAGTTTTAATGATTGTTGTAGTCATGGAGGTGTTGTTTTAACTTCCATACAATATCCAGATGAATTAAAGCTTTTGCTAAAAGGGCTTCATGAAAAATCTGGTCATTTTAAAAAGAATATAAGGCTGTACAATAATTCTTTTTCTTTTGCATCTTTAAATGCTAATGTAATTAATTTTAATGGAAAAAGAAGAGAACCATTCTGTTACAAAATTCAAGGTCAAATTTACTATCAAATTAATAGTGCTTTATATCCGGATAAAGGTGAAGATCCATGTTTTGGTCAATTATTTATTTATGACCCTGAAGAATCAATCAGATACAGATTGAAAAGTAACGACAATTTGGATGAAGATATTTTAAAATCTATAGAAAATATTATGAGAAATTCTAATGCATACACAAAATCTTACATGATGATGTCAGAGGTAATTAGAATAGAAACTGAATTAGCAAGACAAAAAAATGAAGAAATTCCTTAATTACAATTATTGTTCACTTTGAAAAAAGGCTTTGATAAAAATAGATATAATTTTCAAAGTTTCAATGAAGTTGCTGCAATTTTTAATACAAACTCTGAGGGAGAAATACCAGAATCTTATGTAACGGTTTATAATAAATCTACAAAGGAATTAAAATTGGTTAGCAATTTAGATCCCAATGTTGAACCTTGGATTTATCCTATATTTTATCCACTTGGAAATAAGGGTTATAATATTAATATGATTCGTAGTGATAGTGATTACAGAAGTAGAAATCATACTATTTCTAGATCTGCCCACATTAAATATAAAATTGCTATAAGAGATAAGGAATTTAATCCATTTTTATATGGGGGTAGATTGTTTCAACAATGGGTGGTTGACAATTATGTAAAAATAGAAAAAGATAGATTAAGATTTTGTGCAAATAATCAAGCTCAATTAAGAAGTGAAACATATAAAGGATTGATCGATTATTTACACAATCATGAGTTGGAAAATGATGTACACGTGGGAAAAACACTTATATTGCCTTCCACTTTTATTGGATCACCTCGCAATATGATGCAACAATATCAGAATTCGATGGCTATTGTTGCACGTCATGGTAGACCAGATTTATTTATTACAATGACGTGTAATCCAAATTGGAAAGAGATACAGGAAAATTCATTACCCCATCAAACTGCTGCTGATAGACCTGATATTGTAACTAGAGTATTCGCATTAAAAGTAAAACATTTACTTAAACATATTGTTGATAACAAATTATTTGGAGAGGTCAAATCTTATGTTTATGTTATTGAATTTCAAAAGCGAGGATTGCCACACATTCATTTGTTAGTTATATTGAAAGAAAATTCTAAAATATTAACAGTTGAAAGTGTCGATCGTTATATTTCTGCAGAGATTCCCGATGAAAATAATAATCCTATTTTACATAAAATAATAATGCAAAATAATATTCATGGACCTTGTGGAGATTGGTGTTTAATTGATGGAAAATGTTCAAAAAAAATTCCAAAAAGTTACCAAGAAGAAACTACAATTGAAGAAAATTGTTATGTTCATTGTCGTCGGAGAAATAATAATAAAGTGTATGAACGACCAAATGGATTTATTGTTGATAATTCTAATGTTGTTCCGTATTGTCCTAAACTTTCAGAAATATTTAATTGCCATATTAATGTAGAAATAGTTTCGAGTATCAAGTCTGTTAAATATTTATATAAATATATTTTCAAAGGGCATGACGCTGCATCTATTATTATCACAAATGCGAATGGGGATGTAACTATTAATCATAATGAAATAAATCATTATGAAGAAAATAGATATGTTGGTCCAGTTGAGGCAGTTTGGAGAATTCTAAGTAAACCTTTAGGAAAAAAAAGTCATAGCGTTAATCGCTTGCCCATACATTTGCCAAATGAACAGAATGTTATTATTCGAGAAGAAAAAGATAGTAACGGTATTTCTTTCGATTTAAATAAAAATACAAAACTTCTGGATTACTTTAAACTTAACCAACGGGATAGTAATGCTCAAAAGTATTATTATTCAGAAATACCAGAGCATTATACATGGGTAACAAAATCTCTTGAATGGAAACAAAGAATTCGTAAAGAAAAAGTTTTGGGAAGAATGTATTCAGTTAATCCAAATCAATTAGATTTATTTAATCTTAGATTATTATTGCTTACAGTAAAAGGAGCAACTTCTTTTGAAAGTTTGAGAACAGTTAATGGAGTTGTTATGAATCTTTTACATCTGCTTGTTTGGCATTAGGACTTGTAGAAGATGATAGTGAGTGGATTAGAACAATGGAAGAAGCTGCATTATGGATGATGCCTCATTCACTTCGCCAATTATTTACAAGAATTTTAATTCATTGTCATCCTGTACAACCGGATAAACTTTGGGAACAATTTAAGGGTCAAATGTCAGAAGATTATTCAAAAACTAACGACATTGATGCTGAACAAAGGGCTTATAGAAATATTAAAACAATGTTATTTAACGAAGGATATAATTTAACTGACTTTCAGGGATTAGTAGATATACAAGATGAAATTCATACTCAACAAGTTAATGATATAAGTATTGCAGAACATATTAACATAGGAGAACAGAATTATGCTAAATTAAATGTAAAACAAAAACTTGTAGTTGATTATGTACTTGATGCCCTAAAGGATTCTTCTTTTGATGGTTCTAAGTGCTTATATGTTGATGGTTGTGGAGGATCTGGAAAAACATTTTTATACATTACGCTATGGCATTTGTTAAGAAGTACAGAAATAAATGTTTGCAACATGGCATTTACAGGTATAGCTGCGACTCTGCTTCCTAATGGAAAAACTGTTCATAAAGTTTTAGGCTTACCCGTTCCATTATACAGTGATTCATCTTCAAACATTAAAGTTCAATCTAAAGAAGGCCTCTATTTAAAAAATATGGATGTTTTTATTTGGGATGAAGCACCAATGGCTCCAAAATATGCTTTAGAAATTATGGATTATCTATTAAGAGATATAATGAATTCCAACGAACCTTTTGGTGGTAAAATTGTTATTCTAGGAGGAGATTTTCGACAAACTTTACCAATTAAAGAACGGGGCACTAGATCAGAAATAGTAAATTTATCAATAAAAAATAGTAAACTATGGAAATATTTCAAAAAATACTCATTAACAGATAATATGAGAGCTTTACCACAAGAAACGGAATTTGTAGATTTTTTACTTAAAGTTGGCAATGGTGAATTAAATGATGCAGATGATAATGTTATATTACCAGAACATATTATTCAAGAAGGGAATGTAGATATTGCTGAAGAAATGTATAGACAGTTTATACAACAAAATAAATTTGAGGAGATGGCGGAGTGTGCTATTTTAGCACCTAGAAACGTTGACGTTGATGATATTAATAAGAGAGTGGTGCGTCTCTTAGACAGTAAAGGTGAAAAAATATATAAAAGTATTGATTCTACTGAAAATTGTGATAATGGAAAATTTACTGATGTATTCTTACCAGAATATTTAAACACTCTCTCTCCACCTTCTTTGCCACCTCATGAATTGCATTTAAGAATTAATTCTGTTGTAATGCTTATTAGAAATCTTAGTATTAATGAGGGATTGTGTAATGGAACAAGGTTGCTTGTTTTAGACTTATCACATAATGTTATTAAATGTCAAATATTAACGGGAGATAAGAGTGGAAATATTGTCTTTTTACATAGAGTAACTTTATATTGTGAAAATTTATATCCGTTTACTTTTAAAAGAAGACAATTTCCTATAAAATTGGCTTTCGCAATGACTATTAACAAATCTCAAGGACAAACATTTAACAGAATATTTATTGATTTAAGAAGAGATGTCTTTAATCACGGTCAGATGTATGTTGCATTATCAAGGGTACGTTCATTTGATTCCATAAAAATATATTTGGGAGATAATAGAAGTAATATGTATATAAAAAATTATGTTTATACTGAAATTCTCGAGTCATTTTAATTAAGTTTAGTTTGTTATACTAAACAAACTAAAAAAAATATGAATTTTTAATATTTTTATTTATTAAAGTACCAACTTCTAAAGTTTGAACGAGAAGATGAGAGTGTCAAAAATATATAATGTAAATTTATTTCTTGGCTTTTTTTATTCACATATTTGATTAAAAAAATTAAATGATTTCAACATTACTACTTAAAATTTCAAATCTGTTAAATTTAGTCGAATTTATACTAATTTGAAATTAACAATTTTACTTAAAATAGCATACATTTAATCTTAGAACCAGAAAATTTTTGGAATTATAGGCCTCCTAGGTTACCTAAAATAAAAGTATTTTTATCTCGATTCGTTAAGTCTTTCTACAATTTCTTGAATTTGTTTGCCATTTTGGAGTCGACATTTTGAATTTTTTAATTTTGACTAAAGAGTTTGATATAGAGACCTCAAAACCCTCCGAATGAGTATTTTCAGCCAAATTTATAAACTTCAAAAAATTGATAAACGAATTGATATTCGTACTTCATTTATCACAGTGATTTTCCTTTTTTGTCATATACATTCGTGGTACGAATTATTTTATATTTAAATAATTATTATCTTTATGAGGAGGAAGCAAATTAGCAAAGAGTTCACGAAATGAGCGAAAAGGACATTACAAAAATAAGTATACAACGTGGCAGCGATTTTTTAATATTTGCTTGTAGAATGACGATTTACTAGAGTTTAAAGTTTTTATTAAAATTACAAGAAGTTTTCGGACGACTAATAGAATATATACAAACCAGCGTTGTAAAAAATGTTTTTTCTAAATTTGTTTCATTCATGTAAAGTTTATATTGTATTTGTTATCAATAAATTATTTTTAAAAAATTTTTACTTTTTACCTTTAAACCTTTTTGAATCTTCAAAATAAGCAAAAAAAATTATAGGAGTTTGAAAAGAGAATTTAAAATTTTAATAAAAATGTTTGTTTCCTTCTATTTTAGATCATTTATTGAAATATACGCTCAACTTGCTTGTAATATTAAATATACGTTACAGTAATACTACTCGGTAATAATACAGTGTAGGGAAAAGGCTTGCAGGTTGACTCATCTAAGCTTCCTTGCTCATAACTGTTTAAAAAAATTATATTATATGAACATACTATCAAAAAGTGGATCTAAAAAGCTACAAATTTGACCCATAGATAATTTAAATTAGCTAAAAATAAAATTTTGATATCAAATTTTAAAAATGATGTAAAATCAACGTTTCGAAATTTAGGCTTGCAGGTTGACTCATCTTGAAAAATTGATAATAATATGGAAAAAACTGAAATAAATTTATTAAAATTTATTAAATTTTACTTACACTTAATGTTTCTGAACTTAATAATTTCAATTTTTTAAAAAATTTATTAATTAATTAAATTTTTTTTAAAATACAAAAAATTGTTGAAAAATAAAATTTGTTTTCAATATATTGAAAATCAAAAGAAAAATTAAAATGTAATAAATACACTTTATTTTTGGCTTGATAACCATTCCAAATATTAAATTAAAGTGAGTTAACTTGTAATTATGAACTCTATTTTTAAATCGATAAAAAAATATTAATTCATGATATTTTAAAAATGTCTTTTGGATTATCAAAATTTGATTAAAAAAATAACTTTGAAAAAAATTGTAACTTAATTATCTATGAAAATATTTCTTTTTTTAGCATAAAATGCAGAGTCAATTTTAGGATTTGTTTAATAAGCACATTTTTATTGCTACTTTTTTCTTCAAAAGAGCATAAAAATACTAACTAATCGTTTGACAACAATTCCACTTTCGTTTTTATTTTTATTAAAAAAAAGAAATCTCTTAATAAAGAAATGAAGTATATTGTTATCAGTGCTTAAGAAACTCACATTAATATAGAAATAGAGTATTAGCAATATTTTATATTTCTTAAGAAAATAATTACTACGAAATTTATTATTTTGCTGGTCAAACAACAATTTTCGTATTGATTGATCTTATAAATTAATAATAAACAACAGTTAAGTTATAACAATATATATTTTATTACTAAATATAATTTTTAGAAACTTTCATTTTAAAATCTAAAAATCATGTTAGAATTATCATTACTAGAAGTAAAATAAAAAGTCAGTGTCATATTTTGACAAATGTATAAAATTTATTGAACTGTAATTCCATTACTTATTATAATATCACAAATTTCAATTAATACTGCCATTGATATAATTAAAATAATAATTAGATATTACATAACGTCATAAATATATTCACCTGTGGTCACAAAATGTAATATATTATGTTTTGTCAGAATTTTTATATAATTGACTTTCATGTGAAATGTATGATTATACATTTCACGTGTGAAAATTACGTGCTTTTATTTTCAAAATGTTGCACATGAGACACTAAAAAACATTTTAGTTATGTTTGTTAAAAAATTTTAATAAATGATATGGAACTGAAAATATTATTTTTGACAATTAATAAAACTAAATTTTTATTCTACGCTTGAAAACTTTATATTATATAAATTTTTCTTACATGATATTAACGATTTTAATAAGTCAATTAGATAATGAAAATGTCGCTTTAACAAAAATGTTGATGTATTAATTTTTATGTATAAATTCCAACAGAGATTTTATTCTAATAATAGTCTGTTTTTCTCTTTATATTTCTTTGAAATAATAAATTAAATATTTTATCCTAACATTATTGGCGATTATAATAATTTTTGTAGCAGAAATAATATTTCATGTTATATTCTATACACTTGTCGTAATTGTTAAAAAAGTGTGACAACCAGCGTGGAAGATAATAAACTTAATTGCGTACAATAATTCATTTAATTTTTAATTATTTATGTCATGAATTTATATCAAAACATCTTTCAAATAAATGACATTAATGCTATGAAACACTTAACACTATTTTGTTTTAACGATAAATAAAAATATATTCATTTAGAAAAATTAAATTATTGAAAATAATATTTTACTTTAGCATTAATGAATATTATTCGATATGTTATTTTGATATTATATGAACATTATAAATTTTTTGGTTTCAGTTATTTAAATAAATATTATTTCTTTGAAATAATAAATAATAAATTAAATATCTTTTCTTAACATTATTGGTGATTATAATAATTTTTGTATCAGAAATAATATTTCATGTCATGTTCTATAAATTTGTCGTAATTGTTAAAAAAAGTGACAACCAACGTGGAATATCAAATTATCTTTCAAACAAATTACATTATTGCTATGAAATAAATAACATTATTTTGTTTTAAACGGTACATAAAAATACTTCTTATATGAGGAAGCAATATATACATTTAGAAAAATTAAATTATTGAAAATTATATTTTGCTTTAGCAATAATGAATATTATTCGATGGTATTTTTGATATTATATGAACACATTATAAATTTTTTTGTTTTAGTTAGTTAAATAAGAATAAATTTCGTAGATATATTTGTAAAAAAATTTGTAAAGAAAAATGTATCTTAAGCTTTCACGTTATGACGAGATAATTCAGTCATATTTTTATTCTGGATCTTCCCTGGAAATTTGTTTGTCGCATACTCGCTTCAATTCTCTGTAACCCAACATCAAATCTCGCACTGGCAATCGTTCCGTTTCAGGTACAACTTGTACATCATTTTCTGCGTTCACTTGAAGATATATCCTGGGTCCTATAAAAATACATTACATCATATTAATCGAAGGCAAAACAATTATGTAAGACTAAAATTTTTTAGAAAATTTTTTCTCTTGTATATCACTAAAAAAGTTAGAGGTTATTGTTATTAGGAATTACTTTATATATAGTTTACTTCACTATACAGGGCTCGAACTAGGTCGTAAATCCCGCAAAAGTCCGTAAATTTTCAAAATTTTAATTATTTAAAAAACTTTCCTCAATTCAATGATTTTTAATATTAAGTATTTAAAAAAAATTTTCCAAAAGAATTCAATTATTTAATAAAAATTTAATAAAATTCTACGCAAACCTTTAATTATTTTCCTAATATAATAAAAATTTTACAGAAATTTAATAATTTACGAATTTTTTATAAATTTCTTTTCAATAATTCAATTATTTTCATAAATAATAAAATTTTTACATAGATTAAATTATTTTAGTAAATAATACAATTTTTTACAGGAATTCAATTATTCATATGAATAATGTGTAAGTGTATTAGAAATACACTCCAACGCCGGTTTAGCGGACTGTCTGGGGGAGTTGTCTGTTAAAGCGAACAATACCTTTGACAAGGCAGGACAAAGAAAATCGTAAGTCACGAACCAAAGTGGCCACTAAACCGGCGTTGGAGTGTAATTGGATTTTGAAAAAGTTTTTAATTAAAATTTTTGAAAATCTGAATTTTATATAGTTTTAACTAACAATTCTGTGGAATTAATTTTTTTTAAGAAAGTTTAATTGTGGATTTTTTAAAAAATTATTTCAAGTTTTTATTTTCTAATATATATTTAATTATAGAATTTACGAATAATTGAAATTTCGTAAAATTGAATAGTGAATAAATGAATTTGATAATTCTCAAAGAATTTATTAAAAAATTATTAAAAATAATGCATATATACAAGAATGTTAGTTAAAAACACAAAAAAAATTAATTTTGGAATATAAATTATTGCAGAAGTTCAATTATTTTTAAGAGTAATAATATTCTTCGTAAAAATTAAATATTATTAAAAACTAATAAAATACCTCTTATGAATTCGATTATTTTTTCAAATAATAAAATTATCGCAGAATTTCAATTATTTTTAATATAATTTGAATCAAATTTCTTGAAAAATGTAACTATTCTTAAAAATTTTATTAAAATATGTTGAAATAATTCAATTATTCAAAAATTTGTTGACAAAATTGTTTGTGGGAATTGAATTTTAAGAAATATTAAATTAATCAATAATTTATTTATTTTTGTACTTAAATAATTTAATTTGTAGTAGAATTTTCTAAGAGAAATTTATATAAAAATGAAATTCAGCTAAAATTTAAGATAATAATTGAGTTGTAAAAGCAATATAGTTTGAATATTTAGAACGGATTTGTCCAAGTATATTAACTGGATCGCCTTTCTCACAAGACATTGTGTTCCGAAAAGATGCGATTCTTACTTCCAATTTGAAATTTCCGTCTGTGACGGACCCACATCCATATGTTCCCAAGTTTTGATTGCCACCAATCGATTGATAAACGAATTAGCTTTTAATGTATGCAAATATTTCTAAAAATTATTAAAACGAATAATAGTTATTTTTCAATTAATAGTTTTTTCGCTTATCAGAGAATGAATTTAAAAATTTTAAAATAATATATAATCAAAACTTTATTAGTATAAAAATAATTTTAAGATAAATAATTTTAACTTTTTTTTCAAAGAAAACCGTTTTCTTTTTCTCTTTAACGTAACAATTGGATTTAAGATGTATATATAAAATGTATATAAAAATTATGTATATTTTATATTTATATATTTTTTTCAATGAAAAAATTTGTAAATATTCATTTAAAATACATTAAATAGGATTTCTAATATTTGGAATTCAATAATATTTAAATTTCTTAATTAAAATCAACTGCACTTCTTTTGTTAAACTATTATTTAAATAATTATTATTTTTAAAATAAAGAACGTAATTTTTTTATTTCCTTCATCAAAAATTTTACATGTTAAATTATATTTGCAATATCTACTTCTCTTTAAAGATAAGAATAAAATTTATTATTTTTTTAAATCATTGAATTGTGAATTTCGAAACGGGTTCAACTCTAAAAACCGTAAGTATCATGTTTATGTAACAAAAGACAATGAAAAGGATTCTTACGATTTACAGAGTGAAGCCTTTTCAAAATTCACGATTCAATTTGTTTTCCTATTTTAAAGAGCAGAAAACGACTTTTTAAAATCATAAATAGTTTTCACTGTTTTAATAAAACTAATAATTATTTTAACATTAATTAATTAATAATTAATTAATTTATTTTCAAATAGTAATTTTATATTTACTTATTGTTTCGTTTTCATGGTGTACTATATCATCCATCTCAACCTCCAAAATGTTTTCATCTGCCACTACTGCTTCCAATTCTCGTGGACCTAATGAAGTTACTACAGTTGTAGAATACAACTGTAATTCGAAATTAACATTTCCTTTGTTGTAGCCTTCTTTTGTCGGGACTCTAGCACATGCGCCATCAATATGCAATTTCTGAAAAATTTTAAACATTTGAATAACTTTCAATTGTTAGATACTTTAAAATATTAAAAAACAATATCTTCCTAATAACTGTTATATAATGCTCAATGCTTGAAAAATTTATTTTTTCAAGATAAAAAGTTAAATTATTTTTCTGAGAATGAATTTTTATTTATATATATTTAAATTAAATCAAATGAAATTAAAATTGAAATTAATATTAATAATTTCAAAATAATATTATATTATTATTATTATTTTTATTATATTATATTATTATATATTATATTAAAATATTGTTAGGTATTAGGTATATTACATTATTACAGGGTTGCTACAAAAATCTAATTTTCTTTTTTCCCTGACTTTTCCCTGATTTTCAGATAAAATTTTGGCTTTTTCCCTGGCCCTAAAGAATATTCTGATTCACTCTAAAAATTATTAAATACTCAAAAAAAAAGTTTTATTAGATACATTTATTTAAGAATTTCTTTAATTGTAAAATTATTCGAAAATATTAATAACTTGATTTCTTTTTTAATCATTATATTATTTTTTTATAAGAAAAAATATTTCAAAACTTTCAAATTCAATAACTTAAAAAAATATTATTATAAAACATGAAGAAATAGATCACTCCGAGTCGAAGACTCTTTTTTCTCTCTCTTATTTTCCTGTTTCTTTTTTTTCCTGTTTTTTTTAGTAATTAAAGATGACCGAGTAATAAAATCATTATTTTTTATTTTAATATAAGAATGTTGTTACTGTAACTTCTTAAAAATTATTTCCCTTGTTTCAATTCAATTTCTAAAAATTTAAAATAAAATTCTACTTTAAATCAAGTTTTAATAATAATTTTTAAAAAACTTCTTCTTTGAGAATTTTTAAATCCATTTGTTTACAATTCTATTATACGTGAAATTTTAATTATTCGGAAATTCTTAAATTAAATATACATTAGAAAATAAAAACATGAAATAATTTTAAAAATTTGTAATTAAGCATTTTGAAAATAAAATTAGTTTCATAGAATTTTTAATTAAAAGTATGAAAAATTCAAATTTTCAAAGATTGTAATTTAAAACTTGAACAAAATTCAATTATTTTTTAAAAATTGCAATTATTAGTAACTCCTCCAAAATCCAATTATTATCTAAAACTTTAACTGAAATTCATTCATAAATCAATTATTATTAAAAAATTCTATGGTAATTGAATTATTTAAAAACAAACATAGATAATTGAGTGAATAATTAAATGTTTCTTAAAATTGAATTCTCATATATAATTCTAGTAACAATTTTTTAAATAATTGAATTCTTTCGACGAATTTTAATAACAATTTTAAGAATTATTACTGTTTTCAAGGAATTTGATTTAAATTTTATTAAAAATAATTAAAATTCTGCAATGAGCACTATTTATTTATGAAAATAATTTAATTCCTAAAAAGAATTTTCTTATTTAAGGCAATAATTGAATCCTTGTAAAAATTGTATTATTATGAAAATAATTAAATTATTGCAAAGAAATTTTTAAAAAAATTGTAAATAATAATTGAATATTTATTTTAATAAAATTTATTGTAAATAATTGTATTTTTTAGAAAATTTCATTAAAATAGTAGATATTGAAAATCATTGAATTGGAGAACATTTTTGAAAGAAATAAAAATTTTGCCAATTTTAAAAATAAAACCTTTTCAAAATTCAATTATTTCTAAAAATTCAGGTTTAAATGTCTGTAAATATTCAATATTATCTAAAATCTGAACTAAAAGTCATTTTTGAATCAATTTTTATTTTTTATTAAAAAATTCTACCATAATTCAATTATTTAAATACAAAAATAAATAATTTATTGAATAATTAAATGTTTCTTAAAATTGAATCCTTATACATAATTTTATCAACAAAAATTTTTATATAATTGAATTTTTTTGAAGAATTTTAATAATATTTTAAAATGAATTACAGTTTTTGAGAAATTCCATTTAAATTTTATTAAAAATAATTAAAATTCTCCAATGAATTTTATTATTTAAGAAAATAAATAAATTATTAAGAAGAATTTTATAAAAAAGGTTTCAAACAATTATTTTAAAAAATGTATGCAAATTCTATTTTTGATAATTCAATATCTATGAAATTTTTATTTGGTTGAAAAATAATTGAATGTTCGTGTTAAATATTGTCAAAATTGTTGTTTAATAATTGAATTCTTTTGGGAAACTTTATTAAAATAGTAGAATATTGAAAAATCATTGAATTAATAAAATTTTTTTTAAATAATTGGTATTTTGACATGAATTTGATAAAAATTTTTGAGAATAATTGAATTTTATTACTTTTAAAAATAATTGAATTTTTGTGACGAATACTATTATTTATGAAAGTAATTGAATTTTGTCGAAGAATTTTGCTATTTTCATTTATAAAAAATAAGTAATTTAAATGTTAATAATTTTTTTTGGACTCTTTAAAAATAATTGAATTTCTGAAATGAATTTTATTAATTTTGAAAATAATTGAATTCTTGTGATGTGTGTTTAATATTTATTAAGATAATTGAATTCTTTTAAATAATTACGTTAGAATTTTAAAAATTGAAATTAATATTTTTTAAAAAAAGACACAAAAATTCAGAATTTTCTTATTTATTCTAAAAATTTAATTTTTTCCAGTAATTTTAATAAAAATCCTTGACTATACCCTGATTTCCCTGACTTGTGGCAACCCTGTATTAATATTATTTAGAAATATTAAAATTAATATTTACGGTGTTCTCAACGATGTTCCTTTCCAGAGCATCGATATCCTGCTTGTTCCATATGACACATTGAATTTTCTTCCCTGTGTCATTGCAGAAGAAAAATTTTAGTAATTCTGTGTTGCCTGATACTATTCTGGGAAATACTTTGCCAACGAAGCCTACTAATTCTCTGAAAACATAATTTAAATTAAATTATATTGAGAATTGCGATTGTTATTTATTTTTATTTAATTTATTTTATTCTTACACAGTCTTGTCCCAGAATTGTATTGCGTCAATGACTTCATTTGTTGAAACTTCCATTTTCTGTAACATTGAATTTTTTTATATTAATCATGGAATTCAATTGCTTTTTTAATAATTATGATTCGATTTTTTTTTATTTTTCTGAAATTTATTTATACTTTTTAATATAAAGATTTTCCAAAAAGTTCCGAAATGCGCCTTCTAAGTTTAATGAATTTCAAAATATTCTGTGTTTTATATTTATATTTAAATTTAGGTTTGTTTAATGCATATATAATCTTCTCCATTTCAGTACTTTTTAGAAAATGTCTGTAAAAAGATTTTTTTAAAATAAAAATGGGGTCTAAAGTTAAAAAAAATTCATTTGTTTATAAAATTTTTTTTAACTTTCTTAAAAGTAAAAAGAAAATAAAAATTTTTATTCTTTGAAAATTTTTTTTAAACTTAATATTTTTAGATTTATAAACTACTGAAAATAGATCAATTTCACATTTAGTATAAGTTTCTATAAAGAACTTTTTCTATAAAAGGAAATCAATAGAATTTAATCCGAATAAGTTTAAAAAAATTCTATGCTTTTAGAAATAAATTCCATGAATTTTAATTATTCATTTCTTTCTTTTATATACTCACTTTTTCTCTTCGTATTTCTTTCTTATAGCTGAAAAAATGTAAACATAATTTAGATATATACATGAAAAAATGTAAACATAACTAAGATATGTATATTGTATTGATTTGATGTATAATAGCTACTCTTCTTTCTTTCCACAAATTCGCTTACATTACTTTTATTCAATATATTTAATATTTCTCTATCATTTTAACATTTTTAAAAATTGCAATTAATTTATTTCTATTCTATTTTCATTAAAAAAAGACTAACATGTGTTAATAAATAAATAAATAAATAAATAAATAAATAAATAAATAAATATATATATATATATATATATATATATATATATATATATATATATATATATATATATATATATATATATATATATATATATATATATATATATATATATATGTACAGCGCATATTTTGGGTACCGTTCTTGGAGCCAACGCATACTTTGAGAACTTTTGCATACTTTGGGGTCGGTCCCCAAAAAAACGTGGAAGAAACGCATACTTTGAGGACATTTCGAAAAACGAGCTGAAAAGTATACTTTGAGCACAGGCACAATTTTGACAGCGCTAAGAGATGGCGCCACAATGTCAATTTAGGGGAAAACAAATGTCCTCAAATTATGCTTTACATATTAACAAAACTTCTAAAGTATATATCGACGGTTTAGAGTGCAAACCTGCTAACTCACAATTATGAAATTTTTCAGGAGAAGAAAAAAACTTCTTAAAAGAAATCTTATTGGTGTAAAACAAAAATGTAAAGTTTAGGTGTCTTATTTTGTCATATTTTTTCATACCAACTACAAAAAAAGAAACAAAAAGTAGTACTTTCTTCAAAAAAAGCTTTTTTGGGATTTAGCAGGTATTTTATAATGGAATCAACATATGATAATGGACTTAGCAGGTTTTCGCATAACAGCAGTGTACTTAATTCCGAATGTATTATCAGAATAATATTAATTATTTTTACAAAAAGGAAGAAAAAAGAAAATTAATTCACAATAAATATAGTATTTTGACCTTTAAACTAAAAAAAAAAGTTGTTTGTTTATTTAAAAAACATAGATTACTTTTCTATCAATATAAAACATTTATTTATTGATACAATTTAACACAATTAAATACAACATTATTTAAATTATTTATATTTTTTAAACAAATTCCATTTTAAATTTTAATTAAAACTCTTTTAAATTAATTAAAATAAGTACATGAAAATAAAATTATTGTTTTCAGTCTTAACATTTCAGTTAAACAAATTCCATTTTAAATTTTAATTAAAACTCTTACATGAAAATACAATTATTGTTTTCAGTCTCAACATTTCAGTCATGAGGTAAATCTTCATAATACTTGTGATAATCTTCAGGTAAAGTGCTTTTTATAAATTGCAGGTCTTCAAACTTTCTAGCTGTAATTTTCCTTCTGTTTTGATACAGATTCTTTAGGCGATTGATTGGCAACGGAATCGTCGTTTTCGATCTTCTTTGAGGAATCATTTGCCACTCATGAGTGAATCTCAATTTGAAAAATATTTCACCATTTGGAGTGTAGCGCAAAGCTCGTATATCGGTTACTTTTGCATCACCTTTACCACGACCAGGGCGAATACTTTTATAAAACTGAACTTCATCAAATGTCTTGAAAAATTTGAAGTTTAAGTACGTTACGTCGTAAGGTTTTGGTTTCTTTCGAGCAACTTTGCAAATTCCTATATACTCCGCAGGAACATTAATAGTTTTATGTTTGAGAGACCGCTCAATTGTGGCGTGGATAGAATCAGCTTCCATTAGTGTGTGCCCGACTTCGAGAAACTTTTGTTCAATGATTATATTATGATTCATTGCTGTGCACAACAAAGCATTGGACAACGCACAGTTTCTATTTTGATATGTGCACCCATCACTATAAAAAATTACTTTTTGTTGCCTGGTTGGCCCTGTTTCTGCTGGTGTGATTTGAGGAAGAATCTTTTTTTTAAGTAAATCAACCCATACACTGGCAAAGTCTTCCGAGGTTAATCCACCTTCGGTCTCGTTCCACAAATAACAGAATCCGTCTTTGTTCTCCAAATTAAAAAACGTAAGATTATGTATTTGGAGTTTTGTTCTGTAATATAAGCTACTGATGCTTGACTTAGGTGCCATCAGTAAAGATTGTAAATCAACTGTAAAAACGAAGCTTTCTTCATTTTTATCTTTATTCTTTTCAGCTCTTGCTTCTTCTTTTTTCATTTGATGCTCTGTATAAGTGTCTTGAGATAGATTGCCAACTTTAAATAAAGCGCATTTTTCACACTGATCTTTTTTAGGAAAGTACAGACCAAGGTTTTTGCAATTAAAAACTTCATAAAAAACTGCAATAGACAGAGGTTGAACGTTTTGCGATTTACACCAATCGCCTTTGTAAAATTCGTAAAGAGCTTGTTTCGTTGTCCACTCTGGCAATAAATATTTCTTCGTGGTTTGAGAACGACAATAATGTGATTCCATGGCGGGCAAAGTATCAAAAAAATTTTCAAGCTCTTGACGTTCTTTAACAAAAGGTTTAGAAGTAGATTCTGCGATGATATTAGAGTCATTACTATCTTTGATAGGATTTATTTGTTTGTTTTTCCACTTCTGTACAGTCCATCTGCCAATTACAAGAGTATTTAGAAACATAGTCCTGCAGACTTTAAGAAGCTGATCCTGTTTTTTCAAGTGGTAAATCAAAGACTGTCTTCTCCTAGAATCTTTCTCTTCTTTTCTTCCTCGTGGTCGCTTAATAAGTAAAGATGTCACGAGAACATCAACGTAAACCTTTTTTTCACTCCAACTCATATTCCAAAAACTTTGAAAAATACTCATTCTATCTTCTTCGGTAAAATTTGAACACTGTAGTGATCCATTTGCAGTTTTCTCACATTTACATCTCATTTTTAAGGTTCTTGCTTGTTTTTGAACTTCATAATCCCATGTTTCTTCTTTCTTTTTTCCGTAATATTTTTTTCCAGTTTCTCTTAGCTTCCTATTTTTCTCAGCAAACCAGTCAGATTTTTGAACTTGTTCCCTTTTTTTTCTCTTATTACTTTTCTTCGGATATTCATAATCAGACTCAGTGTCAGAATGAAAACCATACGGAACTAATCCACCTCGATCACTTTCATCTGATATCGGGTCTTCTATTGCATCAATTACGTTATTATTGTCCATTATCCCCTTTGCATATGTAATAAAATCCAAGTACTATATTTTTCGACGATAGCAGAATGAATTTCGATAGAAAAATATTCTCAATAAGCCATCTGTAATTAATAATAATTTTAATTAATTTAAAAAATAAATTAAAAAAAAATATTTTTAAGCTATCTGTAACATTACAATATATAATTATTAAATATAAATACATAGATTATTCATTATTAATAAAACATACATGGGACGTTTCACGTCAACCGGCCCAGAGCTCTGCCCAAAATTCAAAGCAACTAAAATAAACAAAAAAAAGTGCAAAATACTCGTAAACTAATGCCCTTTCAATTGCAAAGTGGCAAAATTCAAAATTCAAGATGGCGTCATTACTGTGTCACCTTAAAGACACTAAATTCCAAAATAATCAAATATATTTATCAATTACTTTTAAAATATAATACGAAAATGATAAGTCACATCATATTTTAATGTTTTTGGGGTCGCTGATTACGAATCTGAAGTCAGTTTTTCAAAATTCAAAATGGCGGATCCAATATGGCGGACATTAAAAAAAATTTTTTTTGATTCGCTTAAAACTTGTCACTTGGGGGTTTTCGGGGTCGCTGATAACGAATCCGATGTCAGTTTTTTAAAATTCAAAATGGCGGATCCAATATGGCGGACATTTAAAAAAAAAAACTTTGGATTCGCTTGAAACTTGTCACCCAGGGGTTTTTGGGGTCGCTGATTACAAATCTGAAGTCAGTTTTTCAAAATTCAAAATGGCGGATCCAATATGGCGGACATTTTCAAAAAAAAATTTGGATTCGCTTGAAACTTGACACTCGGGGGGTTTTCGGGGTCGCTGATGACGATTCCGATGTCAGTTTTTCAAAATTCAAAATGGCGGATCCAATATAATAAAATGGTGGACTTTAAAAAGGCCGATTGATATAATTTATAAACCATAAGACGTATTTTGTAGCTTTGACGAAGGCTGTTTGTTATAATTTTCAAATTTGTAATAATTTGGTGGCCCTGAAAAGGGCCGATTGAATTAAATTTACAAAATACTTCCCAACCTATGAAATTGTATTTTAATACTGCATAACTGCAATAGGTTGAGGTGCATTTGAATATCTGAATATTTTCAACTGTCTTTCTGGTGTTACAATAAAAGAGTGCGCAGATTGAATTAATAAACTTTTGAAATTTCAGTCGCAATATTGGATCAGCAACTTTAAATTTTGAAAAACTGACATCGGATTCGTCATCAGCGACGGCGAAAACCTCCAAGTGACAAGATTCAAGCGAATACAAATTTTTTTTTAAAAAGTGGCCGGCATATTGAATCCGCCATTTTGAATTTTTAAAAACTGCCATTGGAATCGTCATCAGCGACCCCGAAAACCCCCCGACTGTCAAGTTTCAAGCGAATCCAAATTTTTTTTTTAAAATGTCCGCCATATTGGATCCGCCATTTTGAATTTTGAAAAACTGACTTCAGATTTGTAATCAGCGACCCTAAAAACCCCTGGGTGACAAGTTTCAAGCGAATCCAAAGTTTTTTTTTTAAATGTCCGCCATATTGGATCCGCCATTTTGAATTTTAAAAAACTGACATCGGATTCGTGATCAGCGACCCCGAAAACCCCCAAGTGACAAGTTTTAAGCGAATCAAAAAAAATTTTTTTTAATGTCCGCCATATTGGATCCGCCATTTTGAATTTTGAAAAACTGACTTCAGATTCGTAATCAGCGACCCCAAAAACATTAAAATATGATGTGACTTATCATTTTCGTATTATATTTTAAAAGTAATTGATAAATATATTTGATTATTTTGGAATTTAGTGTCTTTAAGGTGACACAGTAATGACGCCATCTTGAATTTTGAATTTTGCCACTTTGCAATTGAAAGGGCATTAGTTTACGAGTATTTTGCACTTTTTTTTGTTTATTTTAGTTGCTTTGAATTTTGGGCAGAGCTCTGGGCCGGTTGACGTGAAACGTCCCACATACAAGATGTTAATTAATTATTATTTATTAAACATTTTTAACTAAAACTAATTATTTTGTAACTGGAACTCTTTAAGTGAGCTAAAATATACAGATAAATCTTCGTTGTTGTTAAAAATCTATTTTATTTTTAGGTTATGTCAAATAATTATTTTTATTATTATTTTTTATAAATTTTATACAGTTGGTTGTTTAACTGTAATCTCGTATTTCTAATGAAAATAAAAATATTCCAAAAGTCATTATTTACATTTTCGTGTGTTGTTTGAATATTAAAAGTTACTATATATTAATTTTAATAATTTATTGAATTAGTAGAAAAAGTTTAATAAAATACAGTTAAAAGTTTATAAAAGGTAGAGTTAAAATAAGAAACTACTAAATTTTTTGAGAAAAAACATATTATTTGTCTGTAGAAATACTCTATCATTGAGCATTTTTAGGTTATATTCTTTCAGAATAAAACTTTCAGTATATATGTGTGTTTTATTAATAGAATAACGCGCTGCTACTTATTAATAACAAATACTTACTTCAAAAATATATTTTAATTGATATCTCATTCACTTAAAACAACAGAAATATTTCAATACAATTATTAAGAAACGTATCGCAAAACTGCACTAGCAGAAAAGATAGTTTAAAAGTGACATATATATTACGTGGAGTTAGCAGTGCTGTTTCACAGGTATGGAGTTAGCTGTTTTGCTCACAACACTTTTTTAGCAATTTACAGACATAATTTCGTTAAACTGTTTTTCTTAGCTGATGTATCGCCTTCTTATCTATCAAATGCAAAAAAAATCTCAAAATCGATAAAAAGTGGAGTTAGCAGGTTTGCACTCTAAACCGTCGATATTTGCATTAGAAAAGGTTTTCCTAAAGGCTTAATAGATGCGCAATGGACTTATAGAGAAAAAAGAAAAGCGGAAAAGTATTTTCTCGTAATTAAATATGCGCATAAGCGTAAAAAGCAGTTTAAAAACAATAATGATTACTATTTTAAAAAATTTAACTATTGAGTGATGTGAAATGCATTTGATATATGTGACGCGACACGAGAAAAGGGACCTATCGTTTAAAAAATCGATTTTGAGATTATGGTGCTATTCGATAGATTATTCTTTGCTCTTTCACGTGAAAAAATCAAAAGTTGAAAAACTTAAATAGTGTTAATAATATAAAGCCCGAAAGTTAAGCATGTACGCGTAAATACACGGGTTTTCTGCGCATGGCGTCGCTTTAAACGCTCTTCCTGTAAAATTCTATTTTGCGGCGATAGGTCCCTTTTCTCGTGTCGCGTCACATATGCATATATTACATGTATAAAGAAAGTACCTGCGCAGAAAATAAATATGTAATCAATGCATGCACAGAAGAATTTCTTCAAGTCAAATCATGCCCAGTAATAGTGTATTACGTCGAAACATGTGCTGCGAAGATACAAGCATGCAACATTTGCGCAATATCGTAAAATGTATTTAATATATGCGCAGTAAAGGTATATGAAGTCAAAACATGCGCAGTGAGGAAAAATTTAGTCAATGTATGCGCATAAATAGTAACAGAAGTCAACACATGCGCAGTGAAGACATAAGCATCCAAAATGTGAGAAATATCGTAAAATGTATTTAATATATGCGCAGTAGAGGTATATGAAGTCAGAATATGCGCAGTGAGGGAAAATAAAGTCAATGTATGGGCATAAGTAGTAACAGAAGTCAATACATGCGCAGTAATGGTGTAGAATATCAAAACATGCGCAGTGAAAATATAAGCATCCGAAATGTGCGCAATATGGTAAAATGTATTTAATGTATGCGCAGTACATATATATGAGGTCAGAACATGCGCAGTAAGAAAAAATGATGTCAATGTATGCGCAGAAGTAGTAACAGAAGTTAACACATGCGCAGTAATGGTGTAGAACATCAACAATAAGTAATTAGTATATTTAAAATAGGAATTTAATTTTATCTTCAGTTGACAGAGATTGTATTACAAAAATAATTATTTAATATTAGATTTAAATTCAAAAGGAATAGAAAAATATAAAATATAATAAGTTTACTTTGGGTACCTCAAGTATCGGTGTAGAAATATTTAAAAACAGAGGTGACTTTTGATAACAAATGCCGTCTGTTAGGATTTACATTCTAAGGGTCCTAA
The DNA here is from genome assembly GCA_032872505.1 of Leptopilina syphax. NCBI lineage: Eukaryota > Metazoa > Arthropoda > Insecta > Hymenoptera > Figitidae > Leptopilina > Leptopilina syphax. The sequence continues at coordinate 51,356,863 of CM065468.1, forward strand.
TTTGGATATTTAAAATAATAAAATGATTTAAAATATTTGAAAAATATCAGAAAATTTTAAAAAGAGCAATAAATATGAATAGCATTGTTTCAGGACCTTTAGAGCTAATTTTTAATTTAGCTTCAGCAATAAGTAATTAGTACAATTAAATCAGGAATTTGATTTTATCATCAGCTGACAGAAATAGTATTAAAATATTAGTATTTAATAATAGATTTGAATTCAAAAGGAAAAGAAAACTACAAAATGTAATAAGTATACTTTGGGTACCTTAAATATCGGTATAGAAATATTAAAATTAAAAGTGACTTTTGATAACAAATGCCGCATGATGGGATTTAAATTCTTAGTGTACTCATTTGGATATTTATAATTATAAAATGTTTTAAATTATTTTAAAAATATCTGAAAATTTAAAAAAGAGCAATAAATATGAATAGCATTGTTTGAGGACCTTTAGAGCTAATTTTTAATTTAGCTTTAGCAATGAGTAATTAGTATATTTAAATCAGGAATTTGATTTTATCATCAGCTGACAGAAATAGTATTAAAATATAAATATTTAATAATAGATTTGAATTCAAAAGAAAAAGAAAAATACAAAATGTAGTAAGAACACTTTGGGTACTTCAAATATCGGTATAGAGACATTAAAATTGAAGGTGACATGATAACAAATTTCGCATGATGGGATTTAAATTCTAAGGGTCCACATTTAGATATTTATAATTATAAAATGTTTGAAATGATTTTAAAAATATCTGAAAATTTTTAAAAAAGCAATAAATATGAATAGCATTGTTTGAGGACCTTTAGAGCTAATTTTTAATTTAGCTTCATCAATAAGTAATTAGTATATTTAAATCAGGAATTTAATTTCAACATCAGCGGACAGAAATAGTATTTAAAAATGATTATTAAATAAAAGATTTAATTTTAAAAGGAAAAGAAAAATACAAAATGTGATAAGTATACTTTGGATACCTCAAATATCGGTATAGAAATATTAAAAATAAAGGTGACTTTCGATAACAAATGCCGGATAATGGGATTTAAATTCTAAGGGTCCTCATTTGGATATTTATAATTATAAAATGTTTTAAATTAATTTAAAAATAACTGAAAATTTAAAAAGAGCAATAAATATAAATAGCATTGTTTGAGGACCTTTAGAGCTAATTTTTAATTTAGCTTCATCAATAAGTAATTAGTATATTTAAATCAGGAATTTGATTTTATCATCAGCTGAGATAAATAGTATTAACATATGATTATTGAATAATAGATTAGAATTCAAAAGGAAAATAAAACTACAAAATCTAATAAGTATATTTGTGTAAGGTTGGATATTCAAGGCAACATTATTTTTCCATTACCATTCTAAAAAGGTGGGAACTGCCCCCACTCTATCCACAGACGGGTCACTGACCTGACGAGCAGAGTTCAGTTTGGGACTACGCTTCGATTGCTGCGGATGTCTTTTTTTGATTACGTGTTAATTAAATGTTCTAAATTGAAATAAGTGTTCTTTTCTCATCATCGGATATTTGTATGTATTTTATTACTTAATTGTTAGATTTCTTTTTTTGTTCTATTACACTGTTGCGAGTTTCTACGCTTCAGTGTTTTTCTTTTTTCTTATTTCATATTTAATGTTTCCACGCTGTCGTGAGTTTCTGCCCTTCAGCGTTGGTTTTTCTTTGTTTTATTTAATAATTTAATGTTTCCACGCTGTCGTGAGTTTCTGCCCTTCGTTGTATTTAATAATTTAATGTTTCCACGCTGTCGTGAGTTTCTGCCCTTCAGCGTTGGTTATTCTTTTTTCTATTTAATATTCAATGTTGCCACGCTGTCGTGAGTTTCTGCCCTTCAGCGTTGGTTATTCTTTTTTCTATTTAATATTCATTGTTCGAAGAATTAGTATAAATGATTTAAACCTCAGTCTTGAATGTTTATTTCACACATATTCCCGTTTTGCCACACTGTCGTGGGACTCCGCCCTTCAGTGTAGAATGGGAATATTCAATTTTAACCTAGTCCCTACAATTCAGAAGTGGGATATTGCAAAAAAAAAAAAATTTTATTTATAGCAACATATTTTCCTAGGGTATACTTACTAACCCATTGCGCCCTTGTTATTAATGTTTCAGATTTTTCATTTCTTTCGATTTATTTTTATTTTTGACCTTCGAGTCATTAAAATGCCATCCCTACGGCATAGCAAGAGGACTACTGATAAGGAAGTTTACCCTCGTATCACTTGGGCACCTAAGCGACAGCGTGGAAATGGATTTGCTTCCAGCAATACTCAACTTCTTACCGAGGAAATATCGACTAGTAGATCCAGTCCAAGGCCCAGAAAAGTTGAGTGGCTTAGCTGAGGTTTGGTATAAAAGTTTACCCACTTTAAAATTTTCTTGGACAGAATGGAAGATAAAAATTCAAAATGCCTTTCCATCCTGCGTCTATAGGTTTGTCAGGTGTTCAACAATGCTCCCTTAAAATAGTTTCAATAGATATTCATAAATAAACAATAGATAACCAAAAAACCGAAAAATGCATACTTTGAGGACCTGAGTTTTAAGGCATAATTTGGGAACTGACCCCAAAATAAGCGTTGGACATAGTAAAAAAGTTACGACTTTCAAGACCTCAAAGTATGCGTTGGACAAGTATGTTCTTCTTATGTACAAAGCATAGTTAGAGAACCAATATTTCCATATACAGCGCATATTTTGGGGACCAAAAAATACATTATTTTTTCGTTGCCTGACTGGAAATGTTAAGTACTTAAAGTATGCATTGAACATAGTTCTAATGCTATAATTATATACACAGTGCATAATTTGAAGACAAAATAACTTTTTCTCTACAACATTACAAAATGGAATTCCTCAAAATATGCGCATAGTTTGGGATAAAAAAATGTATACCAAAGTAGGGGAGATATACGCACGTTGAGAAGGTCCGCATGTTGGACAAGTATGTTCTTCTTATGTACAAAGCATAGTTAGAGAACCAATATTTCCATATACAGCGCATATTTTGGGGACCAAAAAATACATTAGAAAAAAATTAGCCTGACTAGAAATGTTAAGTACTTAAAGTATGCATTGAACATAGTTCTAATGCTATAATTATATACACAGAGCATAATTTGAAGACAAAATAACTTTTTCTCTACAACATTACAAAATGGAATTCCTGAAAATATGCGCATGGTTTGGGGATAAAATAAACTGTATACCTAAGTTGGCGAGAAGTACGCATGTTGAGACACTCTTCTAGATATTATATCCTAAGTATCTGATAATATCATACAATTTATTGACATTTTGTCGAATCATTAGTATTAAACTTTTTATTTAATAGAAGCGCGATAACTGCTTTTTTCGTAGAGCTAGAGCGAACCAATTTTTTAGTTAGAAAAAGTGTTTTTCATGATTTCTGTCTAGTGTAGGGTAAGTGTACCAATTGCCGAGGGTGTTCCATTTGTCAATGTTACCATGGTAATAACCAAAAAATATTGTCTAAAATGTCTTTGCAATCACCTATATTGCACCCTTGATACAATAATAACTATTTTATATGTTATTATTTCGATTTATCTCAAAGGTGATGGTATCTAGATATTTTTGACGATTATGGTTAAACAATATGGATATATAATTGCACAACAAAAATAAAAATATCTGACCAACAAATTTAAAGAAAGCAACGAATAAAATCGAACAGAATATTATTTCTGTTGGTTATAAAATACACCTTTATATCTTAACAGGATGTGAGTATGTTTTTTTACAGATTTACTACATTTTCCATTTCATAAACAGAATCAACAGATTAGTGAAAAATTGTCTCAAAAGTCTGAAAACGTTTGAGGTACCCAAAGTATACTTATTACATTTTGTTTTATTCTTTTCCTTTTGAATTCTAATCTATTATTCAATACTCATATGTTAATACTATTTCTGTCAGCTAAAGATAAAATCCAATTCCTGATTTGAATATACTAATTACTTATTGCTGAAGCTAAATTAAAAATTAGCTTAAAAGGTCCTCAAACAATGCTATTCATATTTATTGCTCTTTTCAAAATTTTTAGATATTTTTCAAATATTTTAAAACATTTTATAATTTCAAATATCCAAATGAGGACCCTTAGAATTTAAATCCCATCATGGGGCATTTTTTATCAAAAGTCACCTTTATTTTTAATATTTCTATACCGATATTTCAGGTACCCAAAGTATACTTATTACATTTTTTATTTATTTATTTGAACATAAACGGGTTTTAAATAAACCTTTTCGTACAAAAGTACTTAACTGTAATCATACAGCAAAAGAAAAAAAAGAACCATATTAAATATATTAAGGTAAGTTATAAAAAACGCTAGGCTAGACCATAGTATTAATGATAATGGTACAACAATTGTCGCAATGCATTTACAAATCTATACAAAGAGGTGTCAAAGAACTTAACTAAATCGCTTACAGTGTTTGCTTCCCTACTCAACCTTATCATCATTGAATTGTTAACATAGTTTGTTTTGCGATGTTCAATTTTAAATAATAAGCGGTATCCTGATGGACTAGAAGGCACACTTAGATTTATCCTTGACAAAAGCTTTGGTCAATTTACAAAACCATTCAACAATTTAAACATAAAAAACAAATCTGCATATAAAAATTGAGTTATGATCTTAGGCATTTTTAGACGATCACGCAAATCATCATAATTATGATCTAGAAAATTGAACGGTATATTTAACTGTCTCGCCGCAAAAAGAATAAAACGATTTTGAACACGCTCCAATCTTATAAGTAAATAAGCAAAATAAGGTACCCAAATAGTTTTCTTTTCCTTTTGAATTCTAATCTATTATTAAATATTCATATTTTTATACAATTCCTGTCAGTTGATGGTAAAATGAAATTCCTGATTTGAATATACTAATTACTTATTGCTGACGCTAAATTAAAAATTAGCTCTAAAGGTCCTCAAACAATGCTATTCATATTTATTGCTTTTTTAAAAATTTTTAGATATTTTTAAATTATTTTAAAACATTTTAAAATATCAAATATCCAATTGAGGACCCTTAGAATTTCAATCCTAACATGCGGCATTTTCTATCAAAGGCACCTTTATTTTTAATATTTCTATACCGATATTTGAGGTACCCAAAGTATAGGGGAGCGTGGGGTAATGGGAGCTTGGGGGTAATGGGAGCTTTTAAATTTCACGCACTTAAAAGCCTTCAAATTCGCTGCAATGTCTAGAAAATCTTCTACAACCTTTGTTTATATCATTCCAAAATAAACGATCACATTCTTGACAAATTTTTAGTAAAGACAAGGGAAAATGTATTTTTTGAGTTTTCGTTGTAAAATGCCAAATATTTCTAAAAAAATTTTTCCCAATTTACTTTCTCTTTTTAAGTTTCTAATTAAACATAATTAAAGATGAATAAGGAAATGAGTAGAAAATGACGAAAACAATGTATTATTATAAAGATAAGTTGGTTTTCACAGCCACACAAAAAAAATAAAAAGTTCTGATCTGGGGGTCTCACTATGTAGACTTTATTTTTTTTGGGTCGCTGAATCCGAATCCGAGGTCCATGTAACCCCATCAGATCAGGATTTTGACATAACCTCAAAAAACCAATATGGCGGACATGTTTTTGAAAAGTTTATCGGATTCGCTTAAAATTCGTTACTCGGGGGTTTTTATGGTCACTGATTACGAATTTGAAGTCTGATTTCAAAAATTCAAAATGGCGGATCCAATATGGCAGACACGTTTTTGAAAAATTCATCGGATTAGCTTAAAACTCGTTACTCGGGGGTTTTTGGGGTCGCAGATTACGAATTTAAAGTCAGATTTCAAAAATTCAAAATGGCGGATTCAATATGGCGGACATATTTTTAAAAAATTCATCGGATTCGCTTGAAACTCGTTACTCGGGGTTTTTTTTATATCGCTGATTACGAATTTGAAGTCAATTTCAAAAATTCAAAATGGTGCATCCAATAAATATGTTTTTTTTAAGGAATAAGGAACTTCAGTTATTCAATTCACACGAAATTACTCTATATCTTACGTGTGCCTGCATCCAGGGCACCTTCACGAGGTGACGGTGGGCCACGGAGTTTTCCGCTATCCGGCTAAGTCCCTGGGTAATGGCTTTGATGCCGTCATGGCAGTCACACGGAGAAAACGTGCTACGATGCAGGGACTCAGAACCCCAGTATCGGCGGTTGAGGGTTAGAAAGCAGGCTCTCAGGCGACGTCATCCAACAACTTAGCCGGATAGCGGACAAACTCCGTTGCCCACGAACGTAAGATATAGAGCAAGAAGACTAGAGACAGGAGGGCTAACTCGGCTGTTTCCTCACTCACAGCGGTAAGTCAGTATTAGTGGGGTTCTGAAGGCGTAGTTAGATTGCGCCAAATGTCTTGTTTCAGTTGGGACGCATGATTATTCCTCAAATGTCATTTTACCGAACTGCACTTTTGCGAATAGTCATTTTTGCAAAAAGCCATTTTTGCGAAATGTAATTTTTACGAATAGTCATTTTTGCGAAAAGCCATCTTTACGAATAGTAATTTTTGCGAAAAGTCATTTTTACGAATTTGCATTTTTACGAATTGTTACTTTTGCAAATTGACATTTTAACGAATCGCCATTTTTACGAATTGTCACTTTTGCGAATCGACATTTTTACGAAATGTCATTTTTGCGAATAGACATTTTTGCGAAAAGTAATTTTTACGAATTGTCGTTTTAGCGAATTGTCTTTTTTACGAAAAGCTATTTTCGCGAATTGTCATTTTTGCGAAGTTTCATTTTTGAGAAATGTCATTTATGCGAATTGTCACTTTTGCGAATCGCCATTTTTACGAATTGTCACTTTTCCGAAAAGTCATTTTTGCGAAAAATACAATAGTAAACTTGTAGGTATATATAGATTCACTATTGTATTTTTCGCAAAAATGACAATTCGCAAAAACGGCTATTCGCAAAAGTGACATTTCGTAAAAATGACTTTTCGCAAAAATTACTATTCGCAAAAATGGCTTTTCGCCAAAAAGGCTATTCGTAAAAATAACATTTCGGAAAAATGGTTTTTCGCAAAAATGACTATTCGCAAAAGTGCAGTTCGGTAAAATGACATTTCGGAAAAATGACATTTGGGGAATAATCATGCGTCCCGTTTCAGTTATGCACATCTCAACACTCTTACGACACAAGATTTTTGGCGCAATCTAACCACGCCTTCATAATCTTCCTATATTTTTCCTACCCCCACTACTGCAGTTAGTCCTCCTGTCTCTAGTCTTCTTGATATAGAGTAATTCCGGGTGAATTGGATCACTCAAGTTCTTAATTTCTTAAAAGAACATATTTATTAGAAGCACAATTTTTAATTTTTAAAATTCACTTTAAATTCGTAATCAGCGACCTAAAAAACCCCCGAATAACGAGTTTCAAGCGAATCCGACGAAATATTAAAAACGTGTCCGCCATATTGGATCCGCTATTTTGAATTTTTGAAATTAGACTTCAAATTCGTAATCAGCGACTCCAAAACCCCCGAGTAACGAGTTTTAAGCTAATCCGATGAATTTTTCAAAAACATGTCCGCCATATTGGTTTTTGAGGTTATGTCAAAATCCTGATCTGATGGGGTTATATGGACCTCGGATTCGGTTTCAGCGACCCAAAAAACATAAAGTCTACATAGTGAGACCCCCAGATCAGAACTTTTTATTTTTTTTGTGTGGCTGTGTTTTTAAATAAATTTCCTTAAGGGGCTCCAATTCCCCCACGCTCCCCTACTTATTACATTTTGTATTTTTCGTTTCCTTTTAAATTCAAATATTTTATTCAATAATCATTTGTTAATACTATTTCTCTCAGCTGATGATAAAATCAAATTCCTGATTTAAATATACTAATTACTTATTGATGAAGCTAAATTTAAAATTAGCTCTAAAGGTCCTTAAACAATGCTATTCATATTTATTGCTCTTTTTTAAATTTTCAGATATTTTTAAAACAATTTAAAACATTTTATAATTATAAATAACTAAATGCGTACCCTTAGAATTTAAATCCCATCATGCGGCATTTGTTATCAAAAGTCACCATTATTTTTAATATCTCTATACCGATATTTGCGGTAACCAAAGTAGGGTCAATTGGGGTAAATGTAAACGGAATATCTATGTCTCACCAAAAACATTAGTTTTTTTTGTTAAAAGGTAAAACGGACGGATTTCTTTTGCATGAACTTGTTGCTAGTGTTCCCTAGAAAAATTTTATGAGGTTCAAAAAAATATTGATGTACCTGAATCGCCTAAAACTGACTGTTTATATTTACCCCGAGATTTTGAAATTTTCCTAAAATTCCGGGTAAATGTAAACACCACTGTAGTTAAGCGAGGTTTAAATAACAAGTTATTTCAAGTATACTACTGTTTTAAGGGATGGAAAAACTGAAAAAAAATTCTTCGTAGATGTATAGTAAATCAACCAGTTGACTGATAATGTATCATATAAATGGGTAAGAATTCCTGAAGTGGGCAACGGATTTTCCAATGTTTGAAATTTCTATAACAAACTTTATAAAAATAAAGTACTAATAGAGGGACAAACAGTCACCAAGTTTTATTTGAAAATATTCATTTGTTTATTTTTTATAAACAATTTAATTTTAATGTAACATTTTTTTTAAACATTTATATCTCAGAACTGGATTATCGGATTTTGATGAAATTTTTTGGACACAATTAATGAAGATTTGAGCTTTTTAAGAAAAATTATTTCAATGTTGAAAAAAATTATTTATTGTAAAAAATAATTGTTAATAATAAACAAATGAATAATTAATTGTGTTCTGGACCTTTGTGGTAAAAAATTTTTTCAGAACCTTAAACTATAAAAATCAAGGATTAAATAACTGAAAGAAAAAGTTGGTAGATCGAAATAGTTTATTAACTGTGAATTTTTTTGTGAGTGCGGTCGCGTTGTTTCGTGCGTCGCGGCTTGACGTGGAGCTCCTTAAGTTCATTGCACACTCACCACGAACACCGAGTATTCTTAAAAACTGAAATACAGAATAAGTATCTAAAATTTAAGATTATTAGTAGAATTATTTTACCACATTATTGTTTATACTAGTGACAATAATATGTAAAAATAATTTTTTTATTCAGGTATTTTTAAGAAATGTAATTTATTTTCAATTAAATAAATTTTACTTTGTTGGTGATTAACTAGTATTTTTGTTTTAATTTTCGACTAAATTTGTAAGTAAATAAAAAATGTTTTTGTTAAAAGTAAAAATTTCAATTTAAATTTTTGTTATGGAATTTTATTGAAAATAATAAAACTTCGTCTAAAGCAAAGATTTTAAATTTGCTTATGTTATATTTATTTTTTTAATATCATCAACGATAATTTGAAGAAAAAAACTGTTTATTACTCAGAAGACAATATTTTACACTTAGAAAGTTTTCAATTTTAACTTTTTGTTCAAGAAATATTGTATAATTTGTTTTATTAATCTAACACAAGCAAATTTGAATTCTCTGCTTAAGACTAAATTTTACCAGTTTCAATAAAAATCCATAACAAAAATTTTAATCTAAATAAAAATTTTTTACAGTGAACTTTTTACTTATTTAACAAAAAAATTTGTTATTTACTTACAAATTTAGTCGAAAATTAAAACAAAAATTTTAGTTAAACACAAACAGAGTAAAATTTATTAAATTGAAAATAACTTACATTTCTTAAAAATACCTGAATAAAAAAAATTATTTTTACATATTATTGTCACTAATATAAACAATAATGTGGTAAAATAATTCTACTAATAATCTTAAATTTTAGATACTTATTCTGTATTTTAGTTTTTAAGAATACTTGGTGTTCGTGGTGAGTGTGCAATGAACTTAAGGAGCTCCACGTCAAGCCGTGACGCACGAAACAACGTGACCGCGCTCACAAAAAAATTCACAGTTAATAAACTATTTCGATCTACCAACTTTTTCTTTCAGTTATTTATTCCTTGATTTATATAGATTAATGTTCTGAAAAAAAATTTTACGAAAAAGGTCCAGAATACAATTAATTATTCATTTGTTTATTTTTAACAATTATTTTTTACAATAAATAATTTTTTTCAACATTGAAATAATTTTTCTTAAAAAGCTCAAATCTTCATTAATTGTGTCCAAAAATTTTCATTAAAATCCGATAATCCAGTTCTGAGATATAAATGTTTAAAAAAAATGTTACATTAAAATTAAAATGTTTATAAAAAAATAAACAAATGAATATTTTCAAATAAAACTTGGTGACTGTTTGTCCCTCTATTAGTACTTTATTTTTATAAAGTTTGTTATAGAAATTGCAAGCCTTGGAAAATCTGTTGCCCACTTCAGGAATTCTTACCCAAATAAACAATCAACCATTACAAAATTAGTAATGTAAAAACTTGAATAACTTGAACAAATTGTAATAGATTTTCATTTAACTTGGTAAAAAGAAGTTTTCAAGGTTGCTCAATAAAAATCTAAAATCGAATTTTTAAATTTCAAAATGGTGGATCCAATATGGCGGATGAACCTAAAAATAATATTTTTAAAAATTGATCAAATTTGCTTGAATCTGGCTACTCGGAGGTTTTTGAGGTCGCTGAATACGAATTTGAAGTCAAATTTTAAATTTTCAAAATGACGGATGAACCTAAAAATATTTTTAAAAATTTATCAAATTTTCAAAAAAATTTTTTTTTTTTATCAAATTTTTTTTTCAAAGAGGTCCTAATTTCTTTTTCTATGTAATTTTACATTACCAAATTAACAAAATTGTGAAATAGAAGCAAATTTATTCAATTATTTTCTTTTAAAATGTAGTTCAAGTTCTGTTTACATTTACCCCGAGTTTTCGAATTCTCGGGGTAAATGTTGTGACGATGTGAATTGTCGTTCTTTATTTTGTCGAAATTCTGAATCGTCATGTCATCTGCCGGAATTATCCCTGAACCGTGATCGTTAATTGGTATGGTAATTTAGAAAGTCAAAACTGCCGTGTGACCCACTATCAGTGGTGAATGTGTGTCGCGCGGCTAGTTAGTAGGAGAGAAAGTGCTAGAGGGCAGAGCCGCTGTCTATTAGAAAGAGATAGAGAGAGGAGAGCCAGCGGAACGAGAGAGAAGAAAAGACGAAGAAGACGAGCACGTGTGGAAAAAAAAGCCAAGAATAGGTGTCATTTGTTTTCGCCGACATTTTGGCAGTGAGTAGTTGATCTACGAGATGCGTAGAGAGTTGTGTAGATAGAGTTGAGAGTAGTTGTGTTAAATTTTGAGTGTGTGAGAGAACTGGAGTTGTGTAAAGAGTTGTAATAAAGTAGAAATTGTGAAAAGTGACTTATTTGTGTGTTGGATTATTTCTCTTCCCTCAATTAAGGAATCCTTTGGAAGGAGCGTGCCGGAATTAGGAAAGAGAGAAATCGAGAAGCGTCGTTGGGGTGAGTCAGTATCGGGCCAGTATTTTACCAGTCGTGTCTCGTCGTTGGCATTTCTGCTTGCCAACTTGTTCAGGCAGAATTTCCTCTGACGATTGAGAGCGTCTCAGAGGTATTGTTGTTTGTCGGGTTGTTTTTAAAGAGTCGAGTATAGTTTATTAATTAAGCTTCAAAATTAATTGGCGCCTGACGGCGAGATTTTATTTATTTAAATTCTCATTATTATTTTTGTTGAAAGCGTCGGATTTTGCCTGACGTAAAGCAGAACTTTTACACTAAATTAAAATTAGTTAAAATCATACGTCACAAAATTTGGCGCCCAACGTGGGGCCAAGGTCGAACCGAGACACGACTGAAATTTAATTGTGAGCCAGATTTTAGTGCAAGTGTGCCAGAAATTTGAATCTTTAATTTAGCCAGAGCCAAAGTTTATTTTGTCAATAGCCAGAAGATTCAAATTTTGTTACTTGCCAGTGTCAGAAAATTGTATATGTTGCCAGAATTTTGAATTTTCTGTTGCTAACGCCAGACATAAAAATTGTATGTTACCAGCTGACAGAATTTTCAAAAATTCATTTGCCAGATTGTTTGCCGATTTATTTTGCCAATGCCAGAATTTATTTATTCATAAATTATGAGTAAATTACTGCCGAAAATTGAGTGAAATAAAATTTTAGAGTGCCTTTGCCATTAAATTTTAAAATTTCTTTTTCTTTTGAGACTGTAAAAATTTCCTGCCGTGAAAAAAAAAAAATTGAAATCAACAATTAAAAATTTTTCTTTTGTTTGCCGAAAGCCAGTTATGTGAGAAAAATCCGAGTAAAATTCCCAACAAACTTGTGCAAATTCAAGAATTTTCTCAAAAATTTATGCCGAGCACATGTTAGACCGGAAATAAAATTCGAGTTAGTCACGTGATTGCAAATAGTGCGCCGGACGGTCGAGAGAAGCGACGCGCCGGGATATTTAAAATTTCGGCAGCCAAGAGAAAGTTTGCGCGCGCCAGGAAAAGTGGCCCAGTAGTAGTAGTAGTAGTAATAACGACTACAGAAAGAGAGAGAGAGAGAGAGAACGAGTAGAAGAGACAGAGGAAGAGTCGAGTCACCAGTCCGCCAGAAAAATAAAATTTTTAAAAGGGGGCCCTCCTTGAGTAGGTACGTCCTTGCTTTCAAGACAGCACAGGGCCGTGTATACTAATTGTGCACCCCCCTAAAAATTTAAAATTATTCGAACTTAGAAATTTTTTTTGATTTTTTTTGAAATGGCAAAGGCAAGTAGCGAGATGCAAGTGTACAAAAGACGCATGAGCGAACTAATTGAAGTACCATGCGTAAGTCAAGCATGGGAAACAATTAGAGTCATGCAAATTGGCCAAGTAGTGACGAACTTATTGCGACACCAATTGTGTATCAGTGGTTCGACACAAGTTTTGAGAGAGAGAGATTGTTAAGAGCTGAGATGAGACAAGCCTTGACTGACGGTACTGAAGTGCCATTTAGCGACCGGTATGACCTTGGAAATTCCGATAAAATCTTTTTATTGGAAGCCTTCCCAGAGCCAGAATCTAGCCCGTTTCGTTTTGTTACGCGACAAAGGGGTGGCCAGTTTTCATCGGCGGATAATGAGGAATCCGACAGTGGGGCGAGCCAGATTTTTGAGCGCATTTGTGACAGGAAAACTCTCGGGAGTGGGGGAAGTAAATCGGAAATTGGAACACCGTACAGTAGACCTAGTCCGACCAACGTTATGTCCACACCAAATTACACACCCCCACCACCAGTCATGTCAACAGCCAGTATGACGACAGTTTCTCCCACCACTACCAGTGCTCAATTAAGTATGACAACAAGCACTGTCATGACATCGCCACACACCATCACCTCAGCCACAATGGCTCCAAATGTTCAGAGCCTCCGTGATTCAGTCGCGCGTTTGGGTTTGTCGCCAGAAATAAGAAGACTCATGGAGTGCGCCGAGAAAATAGACCACCAGTATGCAAGAGGGGGGTGGGAGTTACAGCAAAGCCAATGTAGGGCCGAGATTACGGATGGGTACCAATTGACCCACCACCAACAATCGCGTATAGTGTCCCCACATGCCAAAACTCCAGTAGCCGAGACCTCACACTCACATCATACTAATGATAGAGTGAGGCCCACACCCGCCCCAAGAAGCCAGTCAAGCCGAAGTAGTGGGCATGAAGACAATGTAACTCAACAAAGAGTGCCACGAAATGGAGAGCCGGTAGAAGAGCCAGTGAGAAAAGAGACTGAAAGAAGTGTGTGTAGTAGAGGGGGAAGAAAAAGAGATCATGTTAGGAAATTGGGTAAGATTAGAGAAGAAGGCCAGAGAAAAGGGGAGAGAGAAGCCAGACTGAAAATAGGAAAAGAGTACGAGAGCAGTGAAGAAAGTAGTAATAGCAAGAGAGTTAGTAGTGGGGATAGAGTTAGTATTAGTGATAGAGTGAGTAGAGTGTCAAAGAGAGAACAAGAGGGCCGACAGATCGAAGAGAGGTCAGTGGGAGAGCCGGAGATCAATCTTAGATGACTCTACGAGTGAGTCACAATCTGAGAGTGATCTGAGTCAATGCCAGAGTAGTGGGGGGAAAAACAAAGAAATTAAGTACGGCCGAAGGTCCAAAGTGATTAGAACACTGAAGGACTGGGACTTAAAATTCTTTGGTGATGACGACAGTGCCGAGGAATTCTTGGAGCGCTTGGAAGACTGTAAGGCTTGGTCAGATTTTTCTGATCAAGAAATATTGCAAGCTCTGCCAATCATCCTTCAGAAAACTGCCAGCAGTTGGTTTAGGTCGTTGCGCCGTGAAATTAATTCGTGGAAATCATTCAAGAGGGCGTTCAAGAATGAATATCTGGTGACGGTAGACGACGATGACGTGATTGACGAGTTGAGGGCCAGGACGCAAGGAAAAGGAGAGAAAATATCTCCATACTTGACCAGCTTCAGGTTAATCTTAGGACACATGAAGCGCCCCCTTGACAAGAAACAACAAGTCAAAATCGCCTACAAAGGACTCACGCCGGAATATAGACGACAGTTGGACCGTTTATATTTCGATTCTCTCAGTCAGATGGAGAAAATTCTACGAAACTTCGAAAAGGCCAAAGATCTAGACGAGAGGTATACCCCCCTCCACCAAAGGAGAAGATGCGTTTTCCTGCAGCAGCCGTGAAGGAAAGCAGATTCAAGAAAGTCTCGAGAGAAGAAATAGTGACGTCAGAGGAGGAGTCAGAGTCGAGTGGTAGTGACCACTCTACCAAGGAGAGTAAAAAGACGAACGAGGCCAAGATAAAAGAGAAGCCAGAAAGTGTATGTGTAGACGCCATGACACTTATGACAGCAGCCCAAAAATCAGCAGAGCAGAACCAAGTAGTTAGTTCACCCCCACCACAAATCTTGCCAGGACCTATGCAAATTGCATACCCAGCCATGTATGCAGGAATTGTGTCAGGAGGAGCCAAACCAGTTGGTTTGCCAAATGTAGAACAAAATTGTTCACAAGCGGCAACAAAGCAATTTATGGGAGTTTGCTTTCAGTGTCAGTCTATAGGACATCGGGCCAGAGATTGTCCCAGGAGAATCTGTTTCCAATGTCAGCAACAGGGACATTATGCCAAACAATGTCCCCTGAGGCAAGCCCAAGTGGAGTCATGCCTAGTGTGCAAAACACAAGGAGTAAACTTTTTGAGCTGCCAGAATTGTGTGGCAATACGGAGAGTCTTAGAAAACGGTGCCTGGAGGGCATAGAGAAGCCTTGTACACTTGAGCCACGACAGCGAGAGAAGAAGAGCCGAGAAAAAGAACTGTGTGAGAAGAGTGCCAGAACCGACCGAGTAAAAAGAGCTTACTCTGTCAAAGTGTAGTTGAAAGCAATGCTGACGAGTGTGGGACTAAAGGTACGGATGCGATCCCAGTACCTATAGTCCAGGGGAGGGGAGAGGCTATGAGAGTCACAGCTGACCCAACCCTAAGAAAAAAAAATTTTTTTCTTTGAGAGTAGAGATGGGAGAAAGCATTGTAGACAGAAAATTTGATAAGAAAGAGCCGAGTTTTGTGAGATGTGTGAGGTAAAAAGGAGAGCCGAGTTTCGTAAACCGTGTGCAGTAGAGAGGAAAGCCGAGAGCCGTAGAGAGAAGAGCCGGATTCCGTAAGTGAGGAGAGAAGAAACAGGAGGGCCAGTAGAGAGAGTAGTTAATTGGTATGGTAATTTAGAAAGTCAAAACTGCCGTGTGACCCACTATCAGTGGTGAATGTGTGTCGCGCGGCTAGTTAGTAGGAGAGAAAGTGCTAGAGGGCAGAGCCGCTGTCTATTAGAAAGAGATAGAGAGAGGAGAGCCAGCGGAACGAGAGAGAAGAAAAGACGAAGAAGACGAGCACGTGTGGAAAAAAAAGCCAAGAATAGGTGTCATTTGTTTTCGCCGACATTTTGGCAGTGAGTAGTTGATCTACGAGATGCGTAGAGAGTTGTGTAGATAGAGTTGAGAGTAGTTGTGTTAAATTTTGAGTGTGTGAGAGAACTGGAGTTGTGTAAAGAGTTGTAATAAAGTAGAAATTGTGAAAAGTGACTTATTTGTGTGTTGGATTATTTCTCTTCCCTCAATTAAGGAATCCTTTGGAAGGAGCGTGCCGGAATTAGGAAAGAGAGAAATCGAGAAGCGTCGTTGGGGTGAGTCAGTATCGGGCCAGTATTTTACCAGTCGTGTCTCGTCGTTGGCATTTCTGCTTGCCAACTTGTTCAGGCAGAATTTCCTCTGACGATTGAGAGCGTCTCAGAGGTATTGTTGTTTGTCGGGTTGTTTTTAAAGAGTCGAGTATAGTTTATTAATTAAGCTTCAAAATTAATTGGCGCCTGACGGCGAGATTTTATTTATTTAAATTCTCATTATTATTTTTGTTGTAAGCGTCGGATTTTGCCTGACGTAAAGCAGAACTTTTACACTAAATTAAAATTAGTTAAAATCATACGTCACAATGTAAACACTTAATTATCTATTAACTAAATTGACGAAAATTAAAAATCAAAGTCAATTTATGTTAGGGCATTAATAAGGAAGAATTACATATTTTTGTTTGATTTTTAAATTCATTTTTATGCAAATGCGAGACAAAATACTGAAACAGTAAAACTTTGATTTTCAATCTATTTTGCATTAAAAAATAACTTACACTATGGCATTGCCAATTGTCAAAATAAAATATTAGCAATACTCAGAACATCTTGTAGGTGAGCGGAGGTAAAAATATTGACGTCGTACTTATTTTTAAATTTGTAAATTTAGCTGAAACATCTAATGTTTACATTTACCCCTTGTTTACATTTACCCCAAATGACCCTATACTTATTACATTTTGTAGTTTTCTTTTAATTTTGAATTCAAATCTACTATTAAATACTCATATTTTAATACTATTTCTGTCAGCTGATGATAAAATCAAATTTCTGATTTAATTGTATTAATTACTTATTGCTGAAGCTAAATTAAAAATTAGCTCTAAAGGTCCTCAAACAATGCTATTCATATCTATTGCTCTTTTTAAAATTTTCAGATATTTTTAAAAAAATTTAAAACATTTTATAATTATAAATATCCAAATGTGGACCCTTAGAATTTAAATCCTATCATGCGGCATTTGTCATCAAAAGTCACTTTTAATTTTAATATTTCTATACCGATATTTAAGGTACCTAAGTGTACTTATTACATTTTGTATTTTTCTTTTCCTTTTGAATTCAAAGCTTTTATTCAATAATCATTTGTTAATACTATTTCTGACACCTGCTGATAAAATCAAATTCCTGATTTAAATATACTAATTACTTATTGCTGAAGCTAAATTAAAAATTAGCTCTAAAGGACCTCAAACAATGCTATTCATATTTATTGCTCTTTTTAAAATTTTCAGATATTTTTAAAATAATTTAAAACATTTTATAATTATAAATATCTAAATGTGGACCCTTAGAATTTAAATCCCATTATGCGGCATTTTTTTATCAAAAGTCACCTTTATTTTTAATATTTCTATACCGATATTTAAGGTACCCAAAGTATACTTACTACATTTTGTAGTTTTCTTTTCCTTTTGCATTCAAAGCTTTTATTCAATAATCATTTGTTAATACTATTTTTGTCAGCTGATGATAAAATCAAATTCTTGATTTAATTATACTAATTACTTATTGCTGAAGATAAATTAAAAATTAGCTCTAAAGGTCCTCAAACAATGCTATTCATATTTATTGCTCTTTTTTAAATTTTCAGATATTTTTAAAATAATTTAAAACATTTTATAATTATAAATATCTAAATCTGGACCCTTAGAATTAAAATCCCATCATGCGGCATTTGTCATAAAAAGTCGCCTTTAATTTTAATATTTCTATACCGATATTTAAGGTACCCAAATATACTTATTAGATTTTGTAGTTTTCTTTTCCTTTTGAATTCTAATCTATTATTCAATAATCATATGTTAATACTATTTCTCTCAGCTGATGATAAAATCAAATTCCTGATTTAAATATACTAATTACTTATTGATGAAGCTAAATTTAAAATTAGCTCTAAAGGTCCTCAAACAATGCTATTCATATTTATTGATTTTTTTTAAATTTTCAGATATTTTTAAAATAATTTAAAACATTTTATAATTATAAATATCTAAATCTGGACCCTTAGAATTTAAATCCCATCATGCGGCATTTGTCATCAAAAGTCGCCTTTAATTTTAATATTTCTATACCGATATTTAATGTACCCAAAGTATACTTATCACATTTTGTATTTTTCTTTTCCTTTTGAATTCAAATCTTTTATTCAATAATCATTTGTTAATACTATTTCTGTCAGCTGATGATGAAATTAAATTCCTTATATAAATATACTAATTACTTATTGCTAAAGATAAATTAAAAATTAGCTCTTAAGGTCCTCAAACAATGCTATTCATATTTATTGCTCTTTTTTAAATTTTCAGATATTTTTAAAACAATTTAAAACATTTTATAATTATAAATATCTAAATAAGTACCCTTAGAATTTGAATCCCATCATGAGGCATTTGTTATCAAAAGTCACTTTTAATTTTAATATTTCTATACCGATATTTAAGGTACCCAAAGTATACTTATTACATTTTGTATTTTTCTTTTACTTTTTAATTCAAATCTATTATTAAATATTCATATGTTAATACTATTTCTGTCAGCTGATGATAAAATCAAATTCTTGATTTAATTATACTAATTACTTATTGCTGAAGATAAATTAAAAATTAGCTCTAAAGGTCCTCAAACAATGCTATTCATATTTATTGCTCTTTTTTAAATTTTCAGATATTTTTAAAACAATTTAAAACATTTTATAATTATAAATAACTAAATGCGTACCCTTAGAATTTAAATCCCATCATGAGGCATTTGTTATCAAAAGTCACTTTTAATTTTAATATTTCTATACCGATATTTAAGGTACCCAAAGTATACTTATTACATTTTGTATTTTTCTTTTACTTTTTAATTCAAATCTATTATTAAATATTCATATGTTAATACTATTTCTGTCAGCTGATGATAAAATCAAATTCCTGATTTAAATATACTAATTACTTACTGCTAAAGCTAAATTAAAAATTATCTCTAAAGGTCCTCAAACAATGCTATTTATATTTATTGCTCTTTTTAAATTTTCAGATATTTTCAAATTAATTTAAAACATATTATAATTATAAATATCCAAATGAGGATCCTTAGAATTTAAATACAAATATCCGGCATTTGTTATTAAAAGTCACCTTTATTTTTAATATTTCTATACCGATATTTGAGGTACCCAAAGTATACTTATCACATTTTGTATTTTTCTTTTCCTTTTAAATTCAAATCTTTTATTCAATAATCATTTGTTAATACTATTTCTGTTAGCTGATGATAAAATCAAATTCCTGATTTAAATATACTAATTACTTATTGATGAAGCTAAATTAAAAATTAGATCTAAAGGTCCTCAAACAATGCTATTCATATTTATTGCTCTTTTTTAAATTTTCAGATATTTTTAAAATAATTTAAAACATTTTATAATTATAAATATCTAAATCTGGACCCTTAGAATTTAAATCCCATCATGCGGCATTTGTCATCAAAAGTCGCCTTTAATTTTAATATTTCTATACCGATATTTAAGGTACCCAAATATACTTATTAGATTTTGTAGTTTTCTTTTCCTTTTGAATTCTAATCTATTATTCAATAATAATATGTTAATACTATTTCTCTCAGCTAATGATAAAATCAAATTCCTGATTTAAATATACTAATTACTTATTGATGAAGCTAAATTAAAAATTAGCTCTAAAGTTCCTCAAACAATGCTATTTATATTTATTGCTCTTTTTAAAATTTTCAGATATTTTAAGAATAATATAACTCGTTTTATAACTATAAATTTTCAAATAAGGACCCTTAGGATTTCAATCCCATCATGCGGCATTTTTTTATCAAAAGTCACTTTTAATTTTAATATTTCTATACCAATTTTTAAGGTACCCAAAGTATACTTACAACATTTTGTAGTTTTCTTTTCCTTTTGAATTCTAATCTATTATTCAATACTCATATGTTAATACTATTTTTCTTAGCTGATGATAAAATCAAATTCCTGATTTAAATATACTAATTACTTATTGATAAAGCTTAATTAAATATAAGCTCTAAAGGTCCTTAAACAATGCTATTCATATTTATTGCTCTTTTTTAAATTTTCAGATATTTTTAAAATAATTCAAAATATTTTATTACTATAAATTTCAAAATGAGGACCCTTAGAATTTCATTCCCATCATGAGGCATTTGTCATCAAAAGTCGCCTTTAATTTTAATATTTCTATACCGATATTGAAGGTACCCAAATATACTTATTAGATTTTGTAGTTTTCTTTTCCTTTTGAATTCTAATCTATTATTCAATAATCATATGTTAATACTATTTCTTTCAGCTGATGATAAAATCAAATTCCTGATTTAAATATACTAATTACTTATTGATAAAGCTTAATTTAAAATTAGCTCTAAAGGTCCTCAAACAATGCTATTCATATTTATTGCTCTTTTTTAAATTTTTAGATATTTTTAAAATAATTTAAAAACATTTTATAATTATAAATATCTAAATCTGGACCCTTAGAATTTAAATCCCATCATGCGGCATTTGTCATCAAAAGTCGCCTTTAATTTTAATATTTCTATACCGATATTTAAGGTACCCAAAGTATACTTATCACATTTTGTATTTTTCTTTTCCTTTTGAATTCAAATCTTTTATTCAATAATCATTTGTTAATACTATTTCTGTCAGCTGATGATGAAATTAAATTCCTTATATAAATATACTAATTACTTATTGATGAAGCAAAATTTAAAATTAGCTCTAAAGGTCCTCAAACAATGCTATTCATATTTATTGCTCTTTTTTAAATTTTCAGATATTTTTAAAACAATTTAAAACATTTTATAATTATAAATATCTAAATGAGTACCCTTAGAATTTGAATCCCATCATGCGGCATTTGTTATCAAAAGTCACTTTTAATTTTAATATTTCTATACCGATATTTAAGGTACCCAAATATACTTATTAGATTTTGTAGTTTTCTTTTCCTTTTGAATTCTAATCTATTATTCAATAATCATATGTTAATACTATTTCTCTCAGCTGATGATAAAATCAAATTCCTGATTTAAATATACTAATTACTTATTGATGAAGCTAAATTTAAAATTAGCTCTAAAGGTCCTCAAACAATGCTATTTATATTTATTGCTCTTTTTTAAATTTTCAGATATTTTTAAAATAATTTAAAACATTTTATAATTATAAATATCTAAATCTGGACCCTTAAAATTTAAATCCCATCATGCGGCATTTGTCATCAAAAGTCGCCTTTAATTTTAATATTTCTATACCGATATTTCAGGTACCCAAAGTATACTTATCACATTTTGTATTTTTCTTTTCCTTTTGAATTCAAATCTTTTATTCAATAATCATTTGTTAATACTATTTCTGTCAGCTGATGATGAAATTAAATTCCTTATATAAATATACTAATTACTTATTGCTAAAGATAAATTAAAAATTAGCTCTTAAGGTCCTCAAATAATGCTATTCATATTTATTGCTCTTTTTTAAATTTTCTGATATTTTTAAAATAATTCAAAACATTTTATAACAATAAATTTCAAAATGAGGACCCTTAGAATTTAATTCCCATCATGAGGCATTTGTCATCAAAAGTCGCCTTTAATTTTAATATTTCTATACCGATATTGAAGGTACCCAAATATACTTATTAGATTTTGTAGTTTTCTTTTCCTTTTGAATTCTAATCTATTATTCAATAATCATATGTTAATACTATTTCTCTCAGCTGATGATAAAATCAAATTCCTGATTTAAATATACTAATTACTTATTGATGCAGCTAAATTAAAAATTAGCTCTAAAGTTCCTCAAACAATGCTATTCATATTTATTGCTCTTTTTAAAATTTTCAGATATTTTTAGAATAATTTAAAACATTTTATAACTATAAATTTTCAAATAAGGACCCTTACGATTTCAATCCCATCATGCGGCATTTTTTTATCAAAAGTCACCTTTATTTTTAATATTTCTATTCCGATATTTGAGGTACCCAAAGTATACTTATCACATTTTGTATTTTTCTTTTCCTTTTGAATTCAAATCTTTTATTCAATAATCATTTGTTAATACTATTTCTGTCAGCTGATGATGAAATTAAATTCCTGATTTAAATATACTAATTACTTATTGATGAAGCTAAATTAAAAATTAGCTCTAAAGGTCCTCAAACAATGCTATTCATATTTATTGCTCTTTTTTAAATTTTCAGATATTTTGAAAATAATTTAAAACATTTTATAATTATAAATATCTAAATAAGTACCCTTAGAATTTAAATCCCATCATGCGGCATTTGTTATCAAAAGTCACTTTTAATTTTAATATTTCCGATTTTTAAGGTACCCAAAGTATACTTACAACATTTTGTAGTTTTCTTTTCCTTTTGAATTCTAATCTATTATTCAATACTCATATGTTAATACTATTTTTCTTAGCTGATGATAAAATCAAATTCCTGATTTAAATATACTAATTACTTATTGATAAAGCTTAATTAAATATTAGCTCTAAAGGTCCTTAAACAATGCTATTCATATTTATTGCTCTTTTTTAAATTTTCAGATATTTTTAAAATAATTCAAAACATTTTATAACTATAAATTTTAAAATGAGGACCCTTAGAACTTCATTCCCATCATGAGGCATTTGTCATCAAAAGTCGCCTTTAATTTTAAAATTTCTATACCGATATTGAAGGTACCCAAATATACTTATTAGATTTTGTAGCTTTCTTTTCCTTTTGAATTCTAATCTATTATTCAATAATAATATGTTAATACTATTTCTCTCAGCTGATGATAAAATCAAATTCCTGATTTAAATATACTAATTACTTATTGATGAAACTAAATTTAAAATTAGCTCTAAAGGTCCTCAAACAATGCTATTCATATTTATTGCTCTTTTTTAAATTTTCAGATATTTTTAAAATAATTTAAAACATTTTATAATTATAAATATCTAAATCTGGACCCTTAGAATTTAAATCCCATCATGCGGCATTTGTCATCAAAAGTCGCCTTTAATTTTAATATTTCTATACCGATATTTAAGGTACCCAAAGTATACTTATCACATTTTGTATTTTTCTTTTCCTTTTGAATTCAAATCTTTTATTCAATAATCATTTGTTAATACTATTTCTGTCAGCTGATGATGAAATTAAATTCCTTATATAAATGTACTAATTACTTATTGCTGAAGCTAAATTAAAAATTAGCTCTAAAGGTCCTCAAACAATGCTATTCATATTTATTGCTTTTTTAAAAATTTTCAGATATTTTTAAAATCATTTCAAACATTTTATAATTATAAATATCTAAATGTGGACCCTTAGAATTTAAATCCCATCATGCGAAATTTGTTATCATGTCACCTTCAATTTTAATGTCTCTATACCGATATTTGAAGTACCCAAAGTGTTCTTACTACATTTTGTATTTTTCTTTTCCTTTTGAATTCAAATCTTTTATTCAATAATCATTTGTTAATACTATTTCTGTCAGCTGATGATAAAATCAAATTCCTGATTTAAATATACTAATTACTTATTGCTAAAGCTAAATTAAAAATTAGCTCTAAAGGTCCTCAAACAATGCTATTCATATTTATTGCTCTTTTTTAAATTTTCAGATATTTTTAAAATAATTTAAAACATTTTATAATTATAAATATCCAAATGAGTACACTAAGAATTTAAATCCCATCATGCGGCATTTGTTATCAAAAGTCACTTTTAATTTTAATATTTCTATACCGATATTTAAGGTACCCAAAGTATACTTATTACATTTTGTAGTTTTCTTTTCCTTTTGAATTCAAATCTATTATTAAATACTATTATTTTAATACTATTTCTGTCAGCTGATGATAAAATCAAATTCCTGATTTAATTGTACTAATTACTTATTGCTGAAGCTAAATTAAAAATTAGCTCTAAAGGTCCTGAAACAATGCTATTCATATTTATTGCTCTTTTTAAAATTTTCTGATATTTTTCAAATATTTTAAATCATTTTATTATTTTAAATATCCAAATTAGGACCCTTAGAATGTAAATCCCAACAGACGGCATTTGTTATCAAAAGTCACCTCTGTTTTTAAATATTTCTACACCGATACTTGAGGTACCCAAAGTAAACTTATTATATTTTATATTTTTCTATTCCTTTTGAATTTAAATCTAATATTAAATAATTATTTTTGTAATACAATCTCTGTCAACTGAAGATAAAATTAAATTCCTATTTTAAATATACTAATTACTTATTGTTGATGTTCTACACCATTACTGCGCATGTGTTAACTTCTGTTACTACTTCTGCGCATACATTGACATCATTTTTTCTTACTGCGCATGTTCTGACCTCATATATATGTACTGCGCATACATTAAATACATTTTACCATATTGCGCACATTTCGGATGCTTATATTTTCACTGCGCATGTTTTGATATTCTACACCATTACTGCGCATGTATTGACTTCTGTTACTACTTATGCCCATACATTGACTTTATTTTCCCTCACTGCGCATATTCTGACTTCATATACCTCTACTGCGCATATATTAAATACATTTTACGATATTTCTCACATTTTGGATGCTTATGTCTTCACTGCGCATGTTTTGATGTCCTACACCATTACTGCGCATGTGTTGACTTCTGTTACTATTTATGCGCATACATTGACTAAATTTTTCCTCACTGCGCATGTTTTGACTTCATATACCTTTACTGCGCATATATTAAATACATTTTACGATATTGCGCAAATGTTGCATGCTTATATCTTCGCAGCACATGTTTCGACGTAATACACTATTACTGGGCATGATTTGACTTGAAGAAATTCTTCTGTGCATGCATTGATTACATATTTATTTTCTGCGCAGGTACTTTCTTTATACATGTAATATATGCATATATCAAATGCAT
This sequence comes from Leptopilina syphax, assembly GCA_032872505.1. NCBI lineage: Eukaryota > Metazoa > Arthropoda > Insecta > Hymenoptera > Figitidae > Leptopilina > Leptopilina syphax. The sequence continues at coordinate 51,382,076 of CM065468.1, forward strand.
TTCACATCACTCAATAGTTAAATTTTTTAAAATAGTAATCATTATTGTTTTTAAACTGCTTTTTACGCTTATGCGCATATTTAATTACGAGAAAATACTTTTGCGCTTTTCTTTTTTCTCTATAAGTCCATTGCGCATCTATTAAGCCTTTAGGAAAACCTTTTCTAATGCAAATATATACTTTAGAAGTTTTGTTAATATGTAAAGCATAATTTGAGGACATTTGTTTTCCCCTAAATTGACATTGTGGCGCCATCTCTTAGCGCTGTCAAAATTGTGCCTGTGCTCAAAGTATACTTTTCAGCTCGTTTTTCGAAATGTCCTCAAAGTATGCGTTTCTTCCACGTTTGTTTTGGGGACCGACCCCAAAGTATGCAAAAGTTCTCAAAGTATGCGTTGGCTCCAAGAACGGTACCCAAAATATGCGCTGTACATATATATATATATATATATAGGCCTGTATTCGACCCTAAGAAGGATTAAACAATAGCCTTTGTAATGGGGATTACCTCGGAGAACCCAGGTAATATTTTCTTTCTTTCTTCATCGCAAGGGAAATATAAAGAAAAGACTATTATATGTATATATATATAATATATATAGTAATAGAAACTCCAAAGGTAACGGTCTCGATAACGTCTGGATAACGGCGCCGATAACGCTTTCTCCGGTAACGGCTACCTTTCTTTCTTTCTCTAAAGGCAATGTCAATAAGAATGTCTCTCTTTACCTAATTTGCATATCTGCTGATTTCATATAAGGATAATAATTAGTCTCACAAAAATTCAATTGTGCTTTAAAATTTTTTAAAATTGTCGTCAAAATTAAAATTTATTATCTTTTTGAAAACAATTAAATTCTTCTCCAAAATTCAATCATTTTTAAAAAGTTTCCTCACTTCAATGATTTTTTCCAATGGAATTCCAGGGTTGCCACGCAATCTGAAAAACCTGAAAATGTCAGGAAATATTCTAAACCTTGAAAAAACCTGGAAAAGTCAGGGAATTTTGATCAGAATCCAGGAAAATTATTGTTTTCGAAAGTTATTGTCCTTATTTTTGAAATCTAATTTCACGTAAATATTTCAAAATTAATTCAATTTTTAAAAAATTTCGTTTACAATTTTCATAAACAGATAAACTTCAAAAGGTTTTAATTAAAAGTTTTAGAAATTTTTAATTTTGAATGAGTGCATTAAATAATACAAATTTCACAAGAATTCTATTACTTACAAACTTTTTATCTTTGCAATAATTTCATTATTTTCATAAAGAATATAACATTTCGTACCAGGAATTCAATTATTTTTATAAACAGTATAACTCTATATAGTTTATCAATTACTTTTATAAATAATAAAAACTCATCGCAGAATTTCAATTATTTTTAATAACAATTTTAATGAAATTTCTCGAAAATTTTAATTATTATTCTTAAAAATTTTATTAAAATTCATCAAAGAAATTCAAATATGTTCACAAGTTTAAATAAATTCTTGTCAAAATTTAAATCATCTTTATAAATAATAAAATTCTTCTTTAAAATTCAATTATTTTCAAAAATTGTAATAAAATTATATGTCAGAATTTCAATGATTTTCAAAAACTTTTCTCAATTCAATCAAATTTTTTAAAGAGATTCAATTATTTTTTATACAATTTTAATCTTATTTCTCCAAAGATAAAATTATTCTTAAAAATTTTCTTCAAATTCGTCAAAAAAATTTGTTGATAAAATTCTTTTTAAGAAATCAATTATTTTCAATACAATTTTAATAAACTTTCATAGCAAGATTCGAATATTTAAAAAAAATGTTAATGAAATTTTTCGAGAGAATTTAATTATTTTAATAAACTTTAATGAATTCTTTATACGATTTAAATTATTGTCATAACAATTTTAATTAAATTTGTTGAAATATTTTAATTTTTTTCAAGTTCGTAATAAAATTCTTCAAAATAAATCAGTTATTGTCAAAAATTTTAATAAAATTATTCCAAGAATTAAATTATTTTCATATATAACATAATTTTCGCAAAAGCTCAATTATTTTCAAAAAATTTAATAAAATTCTTTGAAAAATTTAAATTATTTTTAAAAACTATTCTCAATTCAATTAAATGGTTTTTACAGAGATTCAATTATTTTTAATACAATTTTTATATAATTTCTCCAAAAATAAAAATATTTTTAAAAATGTTCTTAAAATTTGTCAAAAGAATTTTAATTATTTAAAAATTTGTTGATAAAGTTCTTTATGAGAGTTCAATTTTAGGACACATTCAATTATTCAATAAATTATTTATTTTTGTATTTAAATAATTGAATTCTTGTAGAATTTTCTAATAAAAATTGATTTAAATATGTATTTTATTTAAAATTTTGGATAATAATTTAATATTAAACTTTCTAAATTTGAATTAGTGACTGACTTTATGCTTTTGAATTAGCAGATTTTATTAATAAAAAGTCCTTTCTACTAATTTAATAGTAAAATTTACTCATTCAAAAGCAAAAAGTCAGTTACTAATTTTAATTAGTAAACATTTTTACTAATTAAAATTAAAAAAGAAAGTAATATAGCGTTAATTTTTAGAAATAATTGAATTTTTTAAAGGTTTCAAATTTTAATTATTTGAAGTTTATATTTTAGAATATATTCAATTGAAAAATTTCCGAATAATTGATGAAATTTCGTAAAATTGAATTGTAAACATAGGAATTTGAAAATTTTCAAAGATATTTTTTAAAAATTATTAAAATTAATTAATTTTAAGAAGAATTCTAGTTAAAAATTTTAGAAAACAATAATTGGATTGAAGTGATGAAAGTAATTTTGAATAAGTTACAGTAACAATAATCTTATAATATAAAATAATAATTTTATCATTAAGCCATTTTTAATTATTATAAAACATGAAGATATCGATCGCTCCGAGTGGAAGACTTCATGTTTTATAACAATTTTTTTAAAAATTGTTTATTTTAAAAAAGGTTTGAATTTGAAATTTTTGAAAATCTTAATTTTTATGCAAAAATAATAATGAATAAATATTTATTTAAAAAAGAAGCAATAGAATATTTTTCTGAGTAATAATTTTTAAACTGAAAGAGAATATTTTTAAGTCGAGGAGAAGTAAGAATTTTGTCTGAAGTTCAAGGGAAAGTTAGGGAGAAACAAAATTAAATTTTTGTTGTCAAAAAATGTAGTTTAATAACCTGGAAAAATCCCGTTTTTTAATCTGGAAAACATGGAAAAGTCAGGGAATTTGAAATGAGCAAAAGCGTGGCAACCCTAAATTCAATTATTTGAAGAAGAAAAAATTAATAAAATTGTACGCAAACCTTTAATTATTTACATGAAATAATAAAACTATAGAAGAATTTGAATTATCTTTAATCGTTAATACAATTATAATCAAAATTCTCGAAAAAATGTAATTATTCTTAAAAATGTTATTAAAATTCTTCAAAACAATTAAATTATTTTGTTAATTGTTTTTAATATTGACTGTTCAGGAAATTTAGAAACTTGCAATTAGGCGAGAGATTCATTCTTTTCTAACTGAGGACGAAAATGAAATAAAACGATTTTTACTCAACATTTTCGCTTTACCAATGCTACCTGCCGATTCGATTGAACCCACATTCCGTCAACTAGTACATGGCTTGAACAACAATTCATCAATAATTTTGGATAGATTTATTCAAAGTTATGATACAATCTGGATAAGATTCGTGAAGCCGAGAAATTTTTCAGTTCATGGTAACCTGGATTTATTGACTGATGTGTTTGAAAAATATGGAAACCAATTGCATTCCAAAATGGGAATATTCCCACTTCCATGGAAATTCACAGGTAAGACCATGTCCATATATTAAAAAAACATGGACAGTTACAATTTATTATAAAACATTTAGTTTTTGAATTTAAATAATTGCTTGGATTATTTAAAATAATTGATTTAGAGATGAAGTTTAATTGACAATTGTAAAAAATAATTGAATTCAGTAAAAGTTATAATTGTCATTTTTAATTACAGGCTTTGAACTACTCTGCTAAAATTTAATATTTACAACTTTTTTTTTATAATTAGCTACTATTTGTATACATTTTTTTTGTGACAGTAAAATAAAAATTTTTTTCTTTTTTTTTTTAAATTTCTCACTACTTTAAATCAGCTAATATTTAAAATGGAAACAATTATTCAAAACATTTTGAATAAAATTATTTTCAGAGACAAAATTTTTTTGCCAAAATTTACTAATTTTTGTAAATTTTTGGAAAATCTTTGTCAACAATTCAATTTTTTTTCACAAATAATGAAATTTTTCCCTGAAATTAAAAATACTTTTAATATCTATAATTTCAAAAAAATTTCAAAAGTAATCAGTAATTAAAAAAAAAATAATAAAATTCTTCTCAAAATTTAAATTAATGTACTGAATCATAGAATTTTCACAAGAATTTTATTTTTTAAAATACAATTTTGAAGGAAAAGTTTTAAAAGAAATCAATCGTTTAAAATATTTTCAAAAAATTTGTTGAGAGATTTTAATTGTTTTCTAAAATTTTGATAACATTTTTTTATAAAAAAATAAATTATTTTTATATAAAGAATAAATTTCAGTACAATTATTAAGAATTCAATTATTTTAATTAGATTATTGAAAGTAATTAATTTCAATTGAAATTTTTTCATAAAAAGAATTCTATTATTCACAAATTTTTTTTAAAAATTCAATAAAATTCGTTAGAAGAATTCAACTATGTTTGCAAATAAAGAAACATTCTTCACAGAATTTCAAATATTTTTAATTTTAGATAGTATCCTGTCGTTGCAGTCAAAAATCTTCAAAGATAATATGAAGATCACAAACGGAATACGAAGTGGAATTCAATCTCCTCGAATTATCAACAAAAGAGTTGTTGCAAGAGTTCGAAGAGTCTTGAATGACTTTGAAATTGGTGCAATATCTGCCAATGATGTTCTACGGCAGTGCAGTTATTTATTGAGTGAACCTCGCGCGGAATATTTAGGATTTTACCTACAAAACAACCAAGTAAACGAACCAATGTTACTTATCACCGACAATTAGATTGCTGTTGAAGGTAAGAATAACTTATTATAATTATTTTTGTGATTAATAAAATTCTTTATTTAATTAACAATTGAAGGATTTCCGTCCTATTAGCCTTACACCCTTTATCCTAAAATTAGTTGAAAGGTTGGTGGATAGATATATTCGCAGTGAGATTTTGGAGCGGTTCCCGCTACAAAAGGATCAATATGCGTATAGAGCGGGATGCTCTACGGAAACAGCTCTAACTAGAGCAGTAGATCTAATTGATAGGCAACTGCAGAATCAGGGCTTTGCTGTGGGTGTTTTTATGGAAATAGAAGGAGCTTTTAGTCAGGCCTCTCCGGAATCCATAAAAAGAGCTATGACAGCTTTTAATATTCCTACAGGAATGTTTAAGTTATTTAAATTATTTTATTTATATTTGTTGTATTTATAGTTGTATGTATATAGTATCATAGTTATATTATAGCTCCGGCAGTGCTTCAACTCGAAGAACAGAATGTACAGGAAGGCGTTGAAGAAGAAAGGCATGATGAGGATGAAGTGAGTATTGATCGAGAAAATGTACGAGAAAATGCAGTTGAAAGTGGAAATGCACAAGGTAACAAATTTTTTTGATTGATTAATTGTATTTCAATTTGTTTCAAATTGTTTGTTTTATTTATTTATTTAAATAAATAAATATTCTACAAACAATAATTTTTTTAACATAAATTCAAAATGAAATTGTTTCTTTATTTTTTGAAGCATTAAGTTCTTTTATTATTAAAATTATTCGTTTCTAAGAACAGGGTTGCCACGCAACCTGAAAACTTCTCCCCGTTTATGCAAATTTAAAGTAATGTAAAGAAAGAAAGGGCACGTTTTTTAGTCATTTTGAGTACCTGTTAATAAAAATAAGGTTAAATTATAATTTTAAATGATCATATTTATGTAAATTAAGTCCAAGTGAAAAACTAAGCGTGTCCTTTCAAAGTGATATTAGTTATTAAAACTAATTTTTTATTATTTAGGGTAATTCCGGGTAAGTTTATAAAACTTGCTGCCTTAAAAAATAGTTTGTTAAATGTAATTTTCATTTATATTAAAACAATATATCATTATTAATACTACAAACCCGGAATTACCCTAAATTTTTTTTTCTATAAGAACAAACGTTTATCGTAAATTTCCTTTTTGTATGCGTTTTTTGTTCAAAACTAGATCGTCGTGTTATGGATCTATTTTTTAGTATTATTTTTTTCTATCCATTGCGGACATTTTTGTTTGTGCTTCGATTGCTAGATTCGGTAAGGCCTTTCTCCAATAGATTTCCAAAACTCTGCGTTACGTCGGTTGCTATGGCAACATATGCTAAAATCAACGCAACGCAGTCATTCCCAGACAAACGCAGAGTTTTGGGAACTTATTGGAGAAAAGCCTGTACATTGGAGGAAGAGAATTGAGTAGATGCCTAATTTGCAGACAAGAATACTCCGACGTTCTAACATTGATAATGAAGCGTGTCCTTTCAAAGTGATATTAGTTATTAAAACTAATTTTTATTATTTAGGATAATTCCGGGTAAGTTTATAAAACATGCTGTCTTAAGAAATAGTTTGTTAAATGTAATTTTCATTTATATTAAAACAATATATCATTATTAATACTACAAACCCGGAATTACCCTAATTTTTTTTTACTATAAGAACAAACGTTTATCGTAAATTTCCTTTTTGTATGCGTTTTTTGTTCAAAACTAGATCGTCGTGTTATGGATTTATTTTTAGTATTATTTTTTTCTTGTACCTTCTTCTTTAAAAGTCTCTATGTGTACATTTTCAAGTTTGTAAAACTTGTTCTAAAAATAAAAATTTCTGCAACTTTTTGTCTAAAAATTTCATTTTTCGTATAAAATTCTATATATTATTCTATATCCACCTACAGGAAATTTGTTTTCTTTTTTTTACTTTTGTTAACAATTAAATATGTAAATCGATTTCTACAATGAAAACGGGATTCTATTTATTTGAATCACAGTTCACAAATTTTCTTTTTCATATCAAAATTCTAAAACTCTCTCTGCGCTCGGACTGTAAGCCAGTTTCAAAATTTATTTCTTCAAATTGTTTTTATATAAATTTTGTAAAAAAAAGGTTAAAACAAATTTAATTATTAATAACAAAAAGAAATTTTTTTTTGTAAAATTCTTTTAGGTAACAAAAAATAAAGTTTTTAAATTTCATGTAGCATGACATAGATTAAAACTTCTTGCACACATGTAATTCATAAAGGCATTTTTATCTCACAATAATTGAGGCTCCGGATTTTTAAAGGGCACATGTAGCATTAATTTTAAATAGTGTTTGTGTCCTTTTAAGATCCAAAGTTTAAAAAAATTGTTTAAACATTTCATTTTCAGTGAAAAAGAGCTTCGTATGTAACACATTATTCGTTGTTCGAATAAAACGTTTCGTAAATTTAGCCGCGGCCAACAACTAAAATTGGCGCCACCTTCTGGACCACCGACACATAGATCCAATTGTCTGTGTGCTCGTCGCGAAATTGTCTGTCGCTTTCTCTAAAAATGCATCTTCTTAACTTTGTTTTTAAATACTTTTTTCAAAAATTATTTGTGATTATGGAGAAGATTCTCTATCACTAAGCTCTCCTCTAATTAAATCGAAAAATCAGAAATCAATATCTCTTAATACTTAGAAATAAAAAAAAATTTTCTAACAATTCAAGTCGAATATTCTGATTTTTATAGCATATTAGAGGAGAAAATTCCCTCTAACAATGAGACTATTTTTTTTAGTGTGAACTCGTATAAGAAATTTTTTTTTAATAGTATTTTAAATTTGAGCACTTACCTTGAATTGAGATGATTCAAATTTTCCACGTAAAATCTTACAGCTAACTTCACCATAGAAGTATTCACTAGCACCTCTAGTGTTGTTATTTACATTTACAAAATACATAGATGGGAAACTCATATGAAAAATTTCTATGTGCTAAACAAAAATTCTGTCACTTAAAAAATACTATAAAAGAAAATTAGATTAAAAAGACATTACAGTTTACGCGAATCGTGACAGTTTTGCAAATTATAAATTTGTTAAAATAACAATTCCAGTTAATGAATAATCAATCAAACAAAAATTACATACTATAGTTTTTCATTGAAATGAGGATTGTGCTGTATGAAAATTCTGTTAAATAAAAAATTAAACACATGAATTTTCTAATAAATAAACTTCATGCTAAACAATAATTTTCTTTAACAAAATTTACTAGAAATAGAATTTTCAATCAAAGAACCTTTAGCTTAATAAAAAGTCTAATTCATAAACATTATTTCAAATATAAATTCTTTTATTTGAAAAGTAATGAAACTAAATATTTTTATTTTTAATCATTCCTTCATTAAATATTTTGTTTACGTATGCATTTTGATATATAATAATTTAAACAAACAAAACATTTGTAAAAGAAAATTTATATCTTATGAAATTCTTCCTTTTGAATCTTACATTTAATTTCTTTTATCTTTTCAGCAAAATTAATAATTTTTTTAAAACAATTAAAATTTTAAAGCATTAATTTATAGATTTAAAAGTATTGGCAAAGAAAAAAACAATGAAGTAATTATTAAGAGTAATAATTTTTAAAAAATTAACATTACATTCTTCTGATATTTCAGCATCATTAAATTCTGAACCTTTATCATCGCTATTTTGGTATTTCGGGATTCCATCTCCTCCGAACTTTGATGCTTTCGACGTGGGATTTTAAAAGAACTCTGCGTTCTGTTTCAAACAAAATGCAATAAGTTTTACATCTATTTCTAAATTAATATACCAAGTTGTAATAAAATAGTGATTTTGCAATATTCTATCTATTTTAATTTTATTTTAGAGTCATTCCATTATATTTTGACTAAAGTCGTCGGCAACTAATTTTAAAAAATTATAATATTTTGCAAGAATGATTTTAAAGACATTAGAATCACTAGACAAAAAGAATTTTTAAAATATTTTTTATATTTATTGTAAAATAAGCATCTAAAGTATATGAAGTCGTAAAATTGTCACCTTTCCATCTATTAGAAAATATTTTTTAAAAAAATTTATTATGAAAACGTGAAAAAATTATTAAAATTTATTAAGAATGGATTATGTAATTATTATAAATTGATAGAAACAATTATTAATAAGAAAGATTAAATAAAGAATTATTTTAAAGTTTACCTTGCAAATAACCTATTTTTGCAAATTTTATTTACTAAGTGTAAGAAAGAGAAATCATTAAATTGAATAAAACCTTATGAAATATAAAGTATCTGTGGTTAACTTTTAGTTTTTTATATCAATTTCTTCGTTTTTTCTTCATAAATGTGAAAAAATAAGCAATTAAAATTAGCATTTTGCTTATTTTCACGATTTTCATATGTACATAATTTTTACCTAGAAAAATGAGAAATTACTAATAATATTTTCTAATAGATGGAAAAGTGACCATTTTCACGACTTCATATACTTTAGATGCTTATTTTACAATAAATATAAAAAATATTTCAAAAAATTCTTTTTGTTAAGTGATTCTTATGTCTTTAAAATAATTCCTACAAAATATTCTAATTTTTTAAATTTAGTCGTCAACGACTTTAGTCGAAATATAATAGAATGACTCTTTATCTTAACGTAACTATTTTCATATATTAGTAATTTATTTATTAAATAAAATTTCAAAATTACCAACGATGATTTATGAAAGGTTTTAAAAATTTCATGCAATTGTAATATTCCCAATCGCTTGTCTTAATTGTTGCAGCAGCGGAGCCAGATGGAATGTATGTGTCAATTTTCTTCTGTTCTTTAGAAAACTTTGATCTTAAATAAGCCCATTTGCTATAATATAATATCCTGATTAGATTAGCAATTTTCTTTAAAAAAAATATTTAAATTATAAAACAAAAAAAGTACATACAGCCAATAATTTTTCCTGTGATTTGTGTTATTTCTTTCGCGATATCTATCCATGCATCTTTTTTTTGAAGCGTATTTCTGAAGTAGTCTTTAGATTTAGCATACAGGCATTTTCTCCCTTGAACCAACTGTATGACAAGTTCATTTGAATCAAAATCACTCATTAGGTATGTTTTCGTTGCCTGCACTTCTTACACTTTAACACCTAACCTGCACTATGCTGTTCTCTTTGCCGGATGTGACGTAATTTTACCATACATTTCGCTACACTTTCTGCACCTACTCTTGAGTTGGTGTAAAAGTTACACTTAGTGCAGGCAACGAAAACATACCTATTATTACACTGAAAAAATTGAAAAGTTTTCTGTACTATTACTGCAGCGATAACGCTAATTTGCGGTTAGGTTACCGTGAATCCTTAATAGAAAAACAGCTATTATTTTTGGCTGGAGTTTGAGAGTGACGGTCTTGACTGGTTGTAAAAATGACATGATGACGGTCGCGAGTGGTTGAAATACGGTGATGACAATCGTAATTGGTTGAAAGACGATGATGACGGTCGCTATTGGTCAGAAATCCTAGCAGAGACACTTGCTATTGGTATATTTTCTTTGTTTACAAGAGCTTCAACAGTAGTTACAGTTTATTATAGATTTTTACAGTATATAATACAGAAAAATAAAAGTGCAAAGTTAAGAACACGTTTTTTTCTCTCTTCAAAATTAAAAAAAAAATAAAACAAAAAAATTTTGTGATTAAAAATAAGGATAAAGAGGTCAGTTTTAAAAAATTGTGTAAAATACTACTTTTTAGTTATATAAAATAATTTGTTTTTTGTAATTAAGAATTGCAATTAATAAATTAATATCTTTCCCGTCTAAGTCACTAACATTATCTACTTTTTCAACAATTAAACTTGTAAAGAAATTTAAATAACTTTCTAGAAGCAGTTAAAAAATCCTTGAGCTTATCGTTGAGTTTGCCTTGTTTTATTAAAAACTTAATATAATTTCAGAATAATACTTTACATGGTTTAATATTTTTTAAATAAATCTCAAACAAGTACCCAGTTTTTTATTATAAAAAAATTTATGTTGTTAAAAAAAAGAATATTTTTTACTTCAGTTCAAAATTAGAGTGTTGAAGGTAATAAACAAGTGCCATAATATTAAGGTGCCAGTTTCAGAATCATGTTTTTGACTTATTTTAGAAGATTTTTAACCCTCCGTCACACACCTAGGGAGGCATTTCCTCTACGGTTTCAGTAATTTTTAAATAACTTTTGTTTTCCTCATTGCAAAATAAAATCAATTTCTATACCTTTCGACAATTTACTCCTGAACACATTTCTAAAAAAACATTTAGTTTAAACATAATTAATATTTAATTATGAAGCTTCAAAGCCAGAAAAAACTCGAAAAAGTGAGGTTATGTTAAATAAAAAAATCAAGTTTTCAAAACATTTTTTGTTCCACTGTCGGTTAATGACAAAATTATATTATAAATATAATTAAAATGAATTGTTTAATGATTCTTTTGCTTGTTTGTTAATGTCACATTATTTTTACATGTCAAGTGGAATTCCTTCGAAGATGTGCATTCGTGTAATTAATTTTTATTTTTAAGACCGAAAATTAATTTCATTAATTTTATAATTCAGAATAATGTACTACATATTTGTAAGTTTGTGTTAAAACTAAATTATTGTTGATTCCTTTGTTTATGTTGTAATGTTGCTTACTTTACAATGTGGTAAGGAATTCCCTCTAAACGTGTGTAAAGTCGTAATTTTTTCTCATGTGTGTGACGGAGGGTTAACTTTAAATTCTTAAAAATTGGTAAAAAATTAAAGCTTAAAGTGACCATCTGTACTGTTCATTTTGAATTATTTTTAACTGACTAAAATTTAAATTTCTTTAATTTATAAAAATTTTGTATTTTCTTATAAATATAAAAATAAATTAATATAAATAATATAATAATAAAAAAATAATAATAAAATAATATAATTTTTTATTTTCTAAATTTTTGAACTTTATTATAAAAATGTTTATGTGTAAAAAAATTAGGTAGGATAGTGTTGTATTACTATGATTACTATGAGTTAAAATAAAAAAATTTAAATAATTTTATATTGTAAATGTTTTAAAAAAGGCACAATTTTTGTTTTAGCTTGATATTTTTTAACCAGAAATGGCTAAGCATAGAAGTTAGGTTTCTACATAAAGTTCTGTTTTGTTTGGCTTTTTTATTTGCATATTTACTTGTAAATTTTAATGTTAAATACTATCTTTAAAAAACATTAATTGTATTAAAATAAACTAAATGCATATTTCAGCTTTATCCAAAAAACATAAAAACGTGTAAAGTATTTCTAAAATTATATTAATTTTATTAAAACAAGACAAACTCAAGTATCTTTTTAATGATTTTAGAAAGTTAGTTAAATTTTACTTTTAAGTTTAATTTTTAAATAATTATATTAAGTTTTAGTGCCTTAGACGGGAAAAATGTTAATTAATAGGGGAGACTGGGGCGAAAAGTTAAATTGTGAAAACAGTTAAAATTCATTATCTTTCGAACGGAAATAGTTAAAGCATTGCAATTTTAATTATAGAAGGGTGTTATCACCCTAAATAAATGTCTAGAGTTATGTGACCTTCTGCTAATTTTTGTGGTGTCCATATTTAAATTTTTTTTTCACCCTACTTTTGAAAATTTTTTCTTAAAAGAAAATATCAACTTTTAAGTATATTTTTTGCATTTATTCTCACCGAGATTTTTTAACTTCATTATTTAGGTCCCTTGAAGAGAAACCTAAAGGTATTTGCTAAATATCTTTAGTCAGATTATTTATATTTGTTGTTAAAGCCAAAAACGCACCCTGGGGCGAAAAGTTAAATGTATTTTTACATGTTGTTAAATTTTTTTTTATTTTTCGTTTTTTTGGGCTTATTTGTTCAAAAATGATTTATTTGACATTAGGGAATTACTCTGTCAAAAAATAAAACCGTTCACGTAAAATAAACCAAAATTTTTTTTTTGAAAAAATGTTTTTTTAACTTTATAACTGTTTTAAAGCACAGGTCTCCTCAGAGGTGAGCAGGTTATTCTAAAATGTAACGCTACAAACTTGGTGGGGAGTTGTTTCAAATGACTTCCAGATTCCAAATTTTCAAACCGATAAATCGTACCTGATCCTCTTTTCGAATTATCTCTTTTACAGATAGTCGGAAACTTAAAAATGTATTATCTTAATGTGGAAGCTTTGATTCAGAAGACTGCTGATTTTTCGTTATTAAAAATTTTTTAGACAAAGATTTTATAGATAATTATGTTCATGATTTTGAGAAAAGTGGGGGTAATAAAGGCGCACAAAGGCCATCTGTTTCTTAAAAAATCATAAAATTAATAATATGGAAAAAATTGCAAATAACCTCACCTTGCCCCACCGGCGCGGTACTAAAAGAGCAATCTATTTCTGTCGACAAATTTTACAAGTAAAAGTTGCATCTTCATCTTCGTCATTGGCACCAGCACAACGGCGCACAGGCCATTGGCCGCAGACAGAACAAGCAGCCCAGCTTTCATTGGAGTCTAAATAATAACCATTACAATTTATAGAGACAAGGTGTATTTTCCACTTTACCATCGCTAATTATTGATTTAACCTGACAAGCTTTTTTCTTTTTGGTCACTTTTATTTTATTCAGTCTTGATTTAAGTAGTTTTCTTAACTTCCCTTATTTCTCTTTTCTTTTGCTTCATTTGTGTACCCCGCCTTGCCCCACTCTTCCCTACCCTATCTTGCCCGCACCTACGAAATTGAATAAAATGATTAATTACTAGAATTTACGATTCAACAAAGAAAAAAACATATGCTTCCCTTCTTCTGTAACCCTTGCCAGTTATAAAAAATTTTTTATAGTTCATTAACTGTTATTATTAAATAATAAACACGTCCTAAAAAAAGTGAAAAATTCACAAGAAAATTGTCGAAAACAGTTTTTTTAGTAAAACAGATAAAAGATTTGTTCTCATGGCTTTTAGGTTTTGTAAACAAGAAACTATCGTCTCGGTGCAGTATTATGTAAAATATAATCGCGATTGGTTAATTCGTTTGTTAAATAGGGCTGGTACCCCGTTTTGCCCCACTCTCCCCTACAAATCCCAAAAATCACTTTTTAGTTTTTGTAAATACAACTGTTTTAAAAAATGAATAGATTGGTTTAAAATTTGTTACTCAGGGGTTTCGGGGTCGCTGATTGCGAATATGATGTAAAAATAAAAAAATCTGTGGACAAATTCCTAATCAGCGATCCCGAAAACCCCCGAGTAACAAATTCTTAGCGAATCCAATCATTTTTTAAAATAGTTGTATTTAGGTCAATTTGTATGCAGGACAACTGTTGAAAAATTAATTTTGACAGTTAATTTAGTTTGTTGTTGGCAATATCGCTATATTTTCGTAAAATAGAGGGTTCAAACTTTAATTTAACTCATATGACAAGTCTCTAGCACGTCGGATTTACCCAGTATAAATTTTCAAAAACTACTAAGAAATGATTTTTGGGTACTTTGCTCCCAATTTTTTTTAAAATCCTGACGTGATGGGAGGTTTTTGTTAAATGTTAATTCGGATTTAGCGCACCAAAAGCTACGGTAAATGACTTCTTGATCTCAGACAACGGAAATTTTTATTTTTTTGCATGCTTCTGAAATTATATATATATATATATATATATATATATATATATATATATATATATATGTTACGGTCAATGTCGATTATTGGGCAATGTCGACAATGCCCGGTCAATGTTGACAATGCCCAAAGTCACTGGGCATTGTCGACATAGCCCGGTCAATCTCGACATTGCCCAAAATGAGTGGACATTGTCGACATTGCCCAAGTGTTTTTAATAGAAGTCAAAGAAATGTGTTATTGCCCGGGCAGTGTCGAAAATGACCGGGCAATGTCGACATTGCCCACTCATGTTTGGGCAATGTTGTTCAATAATGCCAATTTTTTTCTTCTCGTGTTAATAATAATATTTTTATTTGTTCTTGCAGGACAAACTGCTGTTTTTTTCCGCGTTTTCTTTAAAAATCCTGTCGATATCTTCCTCTGTATAATTAATATTATTAATTTCTGAATGTGGTATGCCAATTGATAAAAGGCCGACTTGTGCGGAACAACCGAACATAGCCTCGAAAGGTGAACGACCTATTCCTAAACACAAAGTATCATTGAGGTTTTCAGAGAGATTGACAATAAAAATATTTAATTATTATCAATATTTATTAAATGCTATTAGAAATCAAATCTCAACAATTAAAAGCAAGATTTACATATTTCAAAATTAAATTATGTATTCAATTTGACAAAATTTATATAACTTTAAGTGTGTACACGGAGAGAAATTTATAGTAGTGGGTAACATAATTATGGTTAGGGTGACCATCTTTAATGCTACAAGTACGGACTGCTATCTAGATAGTCACCGTTACCATCAATATCATCAGGAGTAACATCTTGGTAGTACGAGGTAGCATAACTATATTTTTTTAGCACCTGTGATGGTTGGCAGTAGCATAATGATAGTATCGTGTAACATCATCTTTTTAACATCAAAATCTGACTATCCATTTCTCTCAGTGTAATTTAAATAATTAATTAATTAATGTTGACAATTAATTAATGTAAATTTAATTAATTTGAATTTAATTAATTTATTTATATAATTTTATTTATGTAATTTAAATAATAAATTAATTAATATTAATAATTAATTAATTTAATTTAAATGAAAATTATTTCAGAATTAGATTACTTATTATTTATTTTCTTATCTGCATGAAATGAACGATTTTTACGAAATTGGACAATATCTATAGCATTGGGCCAATCCATCGATACCTTCTGATAGTTGATTGCAAACTAATCAATATTATTTTCTTTTATACAAAATTAAGTGATTAAGTATTGAAAGTTGAATGCGAAGGATATAATATTAACTTTGTTTATATCATGACAACTTCATCGACAGCATTTTTAACATTGCCCAAGATAGATCGGGCAATGTCGACATTGCCCGGAAAAGCTGAATATCTTGAAAATTTTTAAACATTGACCGAAATTGACGGGCAATGTCGACATTGCCCGGGCATTGTCGACAATGCCCAATAATCGACATTGACCGTAACATATATATTCATATATGTAGCACTTTAGCATCTGACAGACGTGTCCAAATTCAAAAAATCAAAAAGTTTCTTGAAGAAGAGACAATTCGGAAGCATAATTATCTATAAAATCTTTGTCTAAAACATTTTTAGTAACGAAAAATCAGCAGTCTTCTGAATCAAAGCTTTCATATTAAGATAATAAATTTTTCAAGTTTCCGACTATCTGTATAAGAGATAATTCGAAAAGAGGATCAGGTACGATTTATCGGTTTGAAAATTTGGAATCTGGAAGTCATTTGGAACAACTCCCCACCAAGTTTGTAGCGTTACATTTTAGAATAACCTGCCCACCTCTGAGGAGACCTGTGAAAGCTTTTGTTCAATAAACACTATCTTTTATTAACCCCTTAACTGCCGGTTGAAAAACACTAAATGTGCCTAGAATGCCAAAAAATAAAAAAACGTCCAATTTATCTAAAACTTGTTACTCAGGGGTTTTCGGGGTCGCTGATTACGAATCTGATGTCGGTTTTTCAAAATTCAAAATGGTGGATCCAATATGGCGGACGGATTTTTATAAATTGATCCAAATTAAAAATTGCGGATCCAATAAGGTGTAAATTTTTTTTTAATTTGGATTCACTTGAAACTTGTCACTTGGGGATTTTCGGGGTCGCTGATGACGATTTCGATGTCTGTTTTTAAAAATTAAAAATAGCGGATCCAATATGGCGGACATTTTTTTTTAAATTATTTTTATAATAAAAGTAGAACAAATTTTACAAATGCCGGTTTCACAGAACAGCTATAAAAAGAGAGCAAAAATTGAAATTCCATTGAAATGTCCTAACGCATTTAACCTTTTTGATAAGTTCATGGGTGAAGTGGATCTCCACGGTATGCCATATTGGATCCGCCATTTTGAATTTTTAAAAACTGACATCGGATTCGTCATCAGCGACCCCGAAAACCCCCTAGTAATAATTTTCAAGCAAATCCAAATTTTTTTAAAAAATTGTCTGCCATATTGGATTTGCCATTTAGAATTTTTAAAAACTGACATCGGATTCGTCATTAGCGTCCCCGAAAACCCCCGAGTAACAAATTTCAGGTAATTTGGATCAATTTTTAAAAAACTGTCCGCCATATTGGATCCGCCATTTTGAATTTTGAAAAACCATCATCATATTCGTAATCAGCTACCCCGAAAACCACCGAGTAATAGATTTCAGGCGTTTTTAGACATTTTTAAAATAAAAATCCATTGTTATTGTCCATGGCAAAGATTTAGAAAAATTTGCTAAAAGTGTTGTTTTTAAAAATTTATAACATTTTTATAATTTATTGAATTTAAAAACAGAAATGTGCGTCGCATTCTGCATAGCGTTGACTTTTTAGAAATCATTTTATTTTTACTTTTCAGACATTTTTGACTTTTTTACATCAATTTTTATCATGGCAAAGATTTTCAGTTTTCCGGTAGTCCGAGCAAAGTCCGAAATGGCAAAGATCTTTGCCATCGGCAGTCAAGGGGTTAACTAAATTACTTGTTTATGAATACTTTAACTTATCTACTACTTAACACCTATCAGAAAATAGTTTTAGTAGGCTAGAAATAGAATTTAACATTTCGCCACAGTCTCCCCTACATTTTGCAAAATGAAAAAATTATTTATAGCACTAACATGTAGTATTTACACAATTTTCGCAGATAGTGTACAATTAATTAAAATTGATTTAATAAATGGTAATAAATTATTTATCAGAGAATAATTTATTCCCATCAAAAACATCTTTGATGTTTTAATATAATGGGTCATAATAAGTGAAACAATTTTAAAAAAAATTTTATTATTAAAGTAATTTGGTGTTGAAGTTCTGGATCATTTTATTTTCAAGTTATTATTACTTTGAAACAAATAATGATAATAAAGTAATTTCTTTTAAATAAAGCTTAATGTCTATAGTTTAATGATAAAATAAAAAGATTGTTAAAAAATTAAAATTTAAAATTGTTATTAACAATTTTTATAAACAATTGCAAATTCAAGATTGTTCTTAATATTTTTGGAAAATTAAATTACATCAATATGTTTTGCACATCAATATGTGCAAAACTCTAAGTATTAATTTAAAAAAATTGTCGCCTGTATTTTGGCAGAAAAATCTACACAATTTCTATAATATAGAAGGTTACTGATTTTTCTTTCTTTAAATAATTGATCCTTGGAGTTTTGCCATAATTTTTCAAGTGGCCGGTTTTAATTATTTTGACCCTAATATAAGTAAAAATATTATAAACTAATGGAAAATATCTGTAGCGTTTTTACTTTGTAATTTCCATATTATGAACAGAATAAGTTTTGTAATATATATATATATATAAATATTATTTCAATATTAAATATAAGAAAAACTCTAATAAAAATATAATATACACTACCAGTTAAAATTTAGAGACCATACCCATTTTCAGGAGAATGAAAAACATTTTAAAATGTACCCAGTAAAAAAAATTCGTTACACGGACCGCGGA
This sequence comes from Leptopilina syphax, assembly GCA_032872505.1. Classification (NCBI taxonomy): domain Eukaryota; kingdom Metazoa; phylum Arthropoda; class Insecta; order Hymenoptera; family Figitidae; genus Leptopilina; species Leptopilina syphax. The sequence continues at coordinate 51,400,853 of CM065468.1, forward strand.
GTTCGTATACGAGCTTGGTAGCTCGTATGAGAAATATGAGAAAACTCTTATACGAACCTTTTCCGTAATGAGAAGTGTATAGATGCTTGTATACGAGGTGACTTTAAAAGCATTTTTCTTAATATAACACTATTTTAAAGTAAATGTAGATAATAGAAATGAATTTTCTCATCTAAAACAAAGCTAAATTTATTAGGGAAATGAAGTTTTAAGAAAAAAAGGATAATTTTATTTAAAAAATTTATTCACACTGAAAAAAGGTTAGAATTTGATAATTCCTTGTTACTCTAACTAACCGACATTAGATATTTCTCGTATACGGTAAGCAGATTTTGTATTAAATTTAATTATTTTATATAAGAAAATTTATATAATAAATAAATAATAATATATTATTAATTAGTTATGAAAAAAACTTATTTATTCTACCGCCAATACATAATCGTGCTTACCGCCAAGAAATATCTAATGTCGGTAAGTTAGAGTAACAAGGAATTATCAAATTCTAACCTTTTTTCAGTGTGAATAAATTTTTTGAACAAAATTATCCTTTTTTTCTTAAAACTTCATTTCCTTTATAAATTTAGCTTCGTTTTACTTTGAAAATTCATTTCTCTTATCTATATTTACTTTAAAATAGTGTTATATTAAGAGAAATGCTTTAAAAGTCACCTCGTATACAAGCATCTATACACTTCTCATTACGGAAAAGGCTCGTATGAGAGTTTTCTCATATTTCTCATACGAGCTACCGAGCTCGTATACGAACTTCGCGGTCCGTGTATCGAATTTTTTTTACTGGGTATCATGTACGGAAACTAAAATTTTTGTATCTTTTAAGTTTTTAAAGATGTTTTAATTTTGAACAGATCAAGATCTTTTAGAAGTCATTTGATCAATATTTTATTTAGACATTTTAAAAAATGATAATTTTAAATGTTTTACAAAAATTTTAATAACTTCTAAAATACTGAATGCTTATTTTAAAGGTGATTTTCTCCAGAATGAGAATTTTTTATAGGCATTAACGTATAATTTTTTTTAGAAAATTCAATTTGTCAAACTTACATTTAAAAAATTAAAAAACTTTTAAACAATATTATTAACAGAGAAATAATTTTTAAAATATAAACATATGTTTTTATTTAATAAAGATTTAATTTAAAGTTATATTAAGGTTTTTGTCGTGGGAAAGGACCAGAAGTAGACAATCAAAAATTGCAAATTTAAACATTTTTTAGAAACGTCTGAATCTGCATAAACATTTACAAACATTCTGTTAGATCAACCAATAATAATGTACTGCCAATAACTCCAAAATGCACCACTGAATTGACAAATTAACATTATTTGAATTTGGACAAATTATGAATAATGAAAGGCGACATCTGGAACGATTTCTTATTATTAATCATTCACATTGTTTCCCTTCTATTTATTACATGAAAGCTGTTTTAAGTATACTTAGAAATAAAAAATTTTGTTTTTTAAGTTTCTTTTTTTTTATCTAAAAAACACTAAAAATGAAATGACACTGTAAATTCACAGAAACTTTTTTTGCATTGAAAATAAGAAAATTTTTAATATGTGATGATAGAATTGCTAATACTTACAAATGTTTTGTTTAACCATTACTAAAAACTTTTTTCAATGTGGGAATAAAAACAATTCTACAAAAAAGCTGAATTTTAGACAAATTTCAAGCTTATTCTTCATAGCAATATAAATAAAAAGGTTCCAATAGACACTTTCTTTAAGGATATACTTTATTTTGACAACTACGTTTACTTCCATACACCATCAAAGAATTTGTCAATAATTCTATTCTGGATCTCTGTTTTTATCAATCGTGATTATATGCTGCTTCAGTGACGCATCAATTTAATAATCTTACTAAAACAAATAATAAACATAATAAAAACAATTTAACAACAATAAAAATATAATAAAACTACACTTAAGATCATGTTATTCATTGTGACCGTTTTTCTATAGTAAATTATATGACGCAAATGACTACTTAGGTTATGTTTTTCAACATAACATTAAAAAAAACATCTTAAAAAACTTCTTCTTTTATACTGAAAAAATAAAGCAAAATTTAATAAAAATTAGTTTAATTTTCTTTTAAAATATTACAATGTGAATATTTTTTTTAATTTTCTGTGGAGGAGACTTCATAAAATTGTACTAGGAAAGAAAACATCAGGTAAGGAAAGAGTAGTTGATTCTTCATCAGGAGGCGTATAATAAATTGAAGGTGGTGATAAAGTTCGTGAAGAAGGTGGTGATGACAAAGACGATCCATTTGATGGTCATGGCAGAGATGATGTAGAATCAGGTGCTGTAAAGAACACGGATCAGTTAAAATATTTATTTACATTTTGACTACTTGTTTAGCAAAAAAATATATATATATATACCATTGCCATTTCTCTTGAAGGGAAAATGAGTTTATAACAGAGTGAATTCGAGGACTCGAACCAAATCGAGTACTCGAATCTAGTCGAGTACTCGAATTTTTCGAGTTCTCGCATTATTTTGTATAATTTTAACTAATACGATTAGTATGAAATGGAGATAATCTATGATTGTAACAATTTAGCGATTGTTTAAACAAATAAATATTGCTGTTAACTATCTCTCAACAAAAAACAGTTAGAACCTTGCAGTTTTTTTTCTAATTTTGCAATTAACTAATACGATTGGTATGAAATCGAGATAATCTATGATTGCAACAATTTAGCGATTGTTTAAAGGTTTAAACAAATAAATGTTGCTATTTACTATCTCTCAACAAAAAGCACTTAGCACCTTGCAGTTTTCTCTAATTTTGCAATTAACTAATACGATTGGTATGAAATGTAGATAATCTATGATTGCAACAATTTAGCCATTGTTTAAACAAATAAATGTTGCTATTTACTAACTCTCAACAAAAAGCATTTAGAACCTTGCAGTTTTTTTCTAATTTTGCAATTAACTAACTACAAATAGTATGAAATTAAAAAAATGTATGATTTTTACATTTAGTATTGTAGTATTATATTTTATGATATGAAAAAATAAACATTTTCTAAAAAAAATATTGTTGTCATTCAAACTGATAAACTGCGAACTTAAAAAAATCCTGCAACATTATATGTAGTTAGTGTCAAGAATCAGTAAATAACAACAATTATTTGTTTAAACCTTGAAACAATTGCTAATTTGGTAAAATCATAAAACATTATATTTCATACTATTCATATTACTTTATTGCAAAATTATGAAAAAAACTGCAAGGTTCTAAGTGCTTTTTGTTGAGAGTTAGCCAATAGCAACATTTATTTGTTTAAACAAGTGAAGATCGCAGTATAACATTAGAAAAATATGTTATGTAATAACAGAAATATCCTACAGTAAAAATTTTTAATTAATTTTTCTTAAGAATTAAAAAATAAAACTTACTTAATATTATTGTAGTCATTCAGCCTAAAAAACTGCAAACTTATAGATTCAAGAATTTATATACATTGGAATATTTACATTTAATTTACACTTGAATTTACACGAGTACTCGAAATCAGTCGAGTACTCGATTGAATTCGAGTACTTAAAAATTTCAAATACTCGACTGACTTCGAGTACTCGAAGTCACTCGAGTACTCGAAAATTTTCGAGCTTTCTGTAAAGCTCGACTCGGCTCAGCTCGAAAAATGAAAAGCTCGAAAAAGCTCGCTCGAACCTCGAGCTTCGAGCTTTTTGCACAACTCTAATAGTCAGCCTTGGGGTAACAGAAATTTTCGAGGCCGCAATTATCAAGGCGGTAACCATCGTGGCCGTAATTATCGCGGCCGTAATTAGGATCAAAATTATTTTATTTAAAAACTTTTGTAAATTTTCATTTCATAATTAAATTTTCATTTATATTCTCAACGAAATTACAATAAACAAAAATTAGAAAAAAATATTGTAATCAGAGTAAATCAAAGGGGTTTTTCTTTACAGAAATCACAAATTAAACAACCACATTTTTTACTTTAAAAAATCCTTAAAAATCAAATTTTATCATGCGTTTACACGTTATACTTTGATAACTTGTAGTTTGCTTAAAAAAAAGATGTAAATTAGATAAAATATGTTTTGGAAAGGGGTTTTCGTGTACTTTTAAATAAAGATTTTAGTTTAAAAAAATCAAATTTGTTGACCTTGAAAATTAAAAATTAAAATTTAATTTTCATTTTTTTGTAAAATTAATTAACTAGAATTCATAATTCTAGTCCCATTTTAGGCAGATATGTTTTTGATAAAAAAAGAGCTCAGCTTTCATTCTAAATAAAAAAAAAATTTTTAAAAAATACCGATTGTACAAAAAAATTTAAATTAAATTTTAATTTTTAATTTTCAAGGTCAAAAAAATTTTTTTTTTAAAACTAACATCTTTATTTAAAAGTACACGAAAACCTCTTTCCAAAACATATTTTATCTAATTTACATCTTTTTTTTAAAGTAAACTACAAGTCATCAAAGTATGACGTGTAAACGTATGAGGCCGGATCAGTTCCCGTGAAATCCCCCATATATACACTACCGTCCAATAGTATCAGGACGATTACATTTGACTCTATAAAAAAACATGCCATCACTTTTTCAATCATATCTCGGAAATAAAAGGAGGTATAAAAAAAACTTAAATACGGTTAGAAAGCTGATTAAATTCTGCGTAAAATAAGACATTTTTGAAGTCATTTCGTTAACTATTTTTTGAGTTGTAGAGTGAGAAAGAAATAAAAAAATTATCAAATTTTCTCATTTTTGTCTCTTGACTTCAACTTTTTCAAAAATGTAGAAAAATTTAGATACAATTTTTTTAAAAACACAGAAATCTTCGTTAGAATTTCAGCTTTAAAGTGAGCCTTCGAAAATTAAAAATGGTTAATCCGTCTTTGATGTATAATTAAAAATGTAAAGCCGTGTTTCGACCGATTGGTGCATTGAAATTCAACAGTGACGACTCGATTGTGGCTTCGCGCGACAGCGAATGAGAGAGAAAGCAGGGACGAATTGATGTGGGGGAACGATGAACTTTTGAGTTTCTTAATATTACTCGTGAAACATCATTATTTATTATTCTCCTGCAAAAATTCGTCCCTGTTTTCTCTCTTTCGCTGCCGCGCGAAGCCAGAATCGAGTCGTCATAGTTGAATTTCAATGCAGCAATCTGTCGAAACACTGCTTCACATTTTTAATGATATATCAAAAACGGATGAACCTTTTTTAATTTTCGAAGACTTATTTTTAAGCCGAAATTCTAACGAAGATTTCTGTGTTTTTAGAAAAATGTTATCTAAATTTTTCTAGATTTTTGAAAAAGTTGAAGTCAAGAGACAAAAATGAGAAAATTTGATAATTTTTTTTATTTCTTTCTCACTCTACAACTCAAAAAATAATTAACGAAATGACTTCAAAAACGGCTTATTTTACGAAGAATTTAATCAGCTTTCTAACCGTATTTAAGTTTTTTTGTACCTCCTTTTATTTCCGAGATATGATTGAAAAAGTAATGGCATGTTTTTTCATAGAGTCGAATGTAATCGTCCTGATACTTTTGGACGGTAGTGTATATACATATATATATCCGAATTTCAGCTATTTGTTATTTCAGTTATTTGTAAATAAAACATAAGAATTCATTAAGGATTTTTGTAGTTTTTTCTTGTAATCTACATGTAAAAATATACATTTGTATACCGATGTCAGCTCAATAGGTTTATATATGTTAATTTTAATCAATCATACTTCTTCTATATGTATATTTTTATAAAAAATAAGTTTTGTTTTGGTGTACGGAACCCTCGATCTTAGTGCGAGTACATCTTGCACTTGTCCGATTTTTTTTATCAAAAATCCGATATTCCGAATCAATTATACAAGTAAATTTAATATTTTAAATACATATGATACATATGAAACCCATGAGCTTATCGAGATATATTTAAGATATTTAATTTACTTGGATAATTGATAGCTTCTTTCACCTTTAAAAGTAATTTTTATTACGTTCTCATTACAAGAGAAGGTATTAGTTTTAAGCGAATTTTTAGCTTTTGCTAATTTTATGAAATCTTTACGTTTTGAGATGTCCTGATTCCGAAAAACATTGGCCTGCGAGTGTTGCTGTCTGTTGTCTGCGTCCGTCTATAGGCGAAAATATTGTTGTTTTTAAATATTGCAAACTTAAAATTGATTTAAAAATGAAGGCAAAGATAGTTAGTCAGACATTTTTGTTAAAAGCTACAAAATTTTTCGATTAAAAGTGAAATTGCGAAGTAAAAGACTTTTAAATGTTAAAAAAAACTCAGAGTCACAAATATTGTTCCAAAGAAACAAAATTAAGTTGATTTCTACATATTCTAACTCCAAAACAATCAAAAACATACATTTACACAAAAAGGTGGTAATTCTCTGAAAAACTACTCAATAATTTTATTTTTTATACTCTTTTTTATTTGTTTATTTTTGACTTTTTGTCTGTCCTGTCTCACTATAGATGATTTATTTTTACTCATTTATTTGATAGGTAAATTTGTAAGATTGTTTTTAATTTCTTAGTTGAAAACGTTTTTTGAAATGCAGAGTTAGTTTTTTACTTGTTTTTTAATGGAGGTATCCTAATTTTATTCACCTTTAGGTTACTTAAAATACTTTAATTTAAGATTTCTAAAGTATTTTTAGGTTTTAAAACAATAAATTACGTGTTTTATTATAGCTTATAGGTCAAATTTTCTCAAAAAAATCAAAGTTGGTCATGGGTCTTTAAATTTTTGTTAAACTTGGTACAAAGGTAGTGTTTTATGACAGAAGATTTTAGGGAAAAAATTTTTTTTTTAATTTTCAAGATTGTGGATTTTACCGGGCATTAAATATTAAAGCACATTTTTTTGAAAAACGAATAACTTTTATCCATTAAGTTAGATTTTGTTTAAATTTAAGGTAATCATAGTTGATTATCTAACAATTTAAAGTGTAATATTAAAGAAAAAAAATCCATAATTTGCCCGAAAAAAAGTCAAAAAAAATTTTGATTTAATTTTTTCAGGCATAAGCACCCCTTTGATTTTTTTGTAACTATAATATTTGGATTCGTTATCTTCTCCAGAATTTTTTGCAAAATAAAAATCCCAGGAGACTTTAAAACTAACCGAAATATCAAATTTTTTGTCTCGAGGTGCACAGATATCGATCTCGCGTAAACACGCCTGAGATGTGCACCAAACGTTTTTAAGCGTGAATTTTCGCATTCTAATATTTTTTTTAATTTTTAGTAAAAAAGGAAGGTTTAAAAATTAAGTTTTGCAATTATAAATTTGTTTTTAAACAATTTTAAATCTCAAAATGTGTATGTATGTAATATATAAGGGGCAAATTTTCTCAAGTGTACCAATGTCAAAATTGCAAGTTGTTAGATCAGGCTAATATTTTCACAGTATTTAGAACTATGAATGAGTACTAAAAACCACCAAGTAATTATGAAATTTTTTTAAAAAATTGTAGGGGGAGGGGGTTAAAGATTTTGGATAAGACTAAACAGTAAGTTTTATAAAAAATCGTAGCTTTTATATAATAAAGAAAAAAAATTGTGACCTATATGTTTTTGGTAGGTATTTTCTGCTATTTCAAATGGTGAGTATTTTTTTTTTAATTCAAAATTTAACCCTTCTTTTAACCCGTTGACTGTCGCTGACGCATATATGCGCAAAACTAAATTGGCCAAAAGTGGTTCATGACGCATACATGCGCAACTTAAAAAATGTTATTAAAAACTTCTTAAATGTTCCTGAAACCGGTTACTCAGGGGTTTTCGAGGTCGCTGATTACGAATATGATATTCGTTTTCCAAAATTCAAAATTGTGGATCCAATATGGCGGACAACAAAATAAAAAATTGATCAGATTGACTGGAAACGTAGTACTCGGGGGTTTTTAGGGTCGCTGATTACGAATCTGTAATTATTTTTTCATGGTATTTATCGAAATTTGATTTCACCAAAAATTATCATACTGACTTCAGATTAACAAGTTTCAAACAAATTCAATAAATTTAAAAAAATTTTCCGCCATGTTGAACCAGATATTTTGAATTTTAAAAAACTGTTTTCAGATTCGTAATCAGCGACCCTGAAAATCCCCAAGTATTCAGTTTGAAGCCAATCTGATCAATTTTTTATTTCGTTGTCCGCCATATTAGATCCGCCATTTTGAATTTTGGAAAACTAATGTTAGATTCGTAATTAGCGACCCTTAAAACCCCCGAGTAATAAGTTTCAAGCAAATTCGACGAATTTTGAAAAAATTCCGCCATCTTGGATCCGCCATTTTGAATTACGAAAAACTGATGTCAGATTTATAATCAGCGACCCCAGGAACCTTAGGGTACCAAGTTTCATAAAAATCCATTAAAAATTTTTTCACTACACTTTTGGCCCAAACAGTGGAAATCTCGTTGACAGCCAAGGGGTTGAAAAATAAAGATTTTTTAAAAATTTTTTGTTTAACTAAACTTCCCGGCCAAATATTTTTTGACATTTTCTAAAGTACATTTTTTCAATTTTTACATTTTTAATGTAAGAAAAAATGACTTTTTTTAAATTTTGAATTAATAATTAATTAATTAATAAAAATTGAAATATTTTACAATATGAAATATTTTGATTAAATTGACGTTTTACACATAAATATTTATAAGAATAAAGATATAGTGTTAATTTTTTTTTAAAACAAATGTTTATATAATTTTATTTAAAAAAATATATTCCAGTTATTTGCAACGATTGTTTAAATAAAATATTTAACACCTTATGCGTGTATCACGCTTGATATTGATATTAAAATAATAAAAAAATTATGCAGATAAAAAAAATCATCTCTTCTTACATCAAAAATGTAAAAATTGAAAAAATGTACTTTAGAAAATGTCAAAAAATATTTGGCCAGGAAGTTTAGTTAAAAAAAAAATTTCAAAAAAATCTTTAATTTTTAAAAGGATTAAATTTTAAATTTTTTGAAAAAAATACTCACCATTTGAAATAGCAGAAAAAACCTACCAAAAAAAAAAAACACTACCGTCGGGAATTATCGGTACGGATGCACGCGCACGGCCCAAAAACATACCAATCTTTAAATCACGATTCTTTTGTAAATACAAATGTCAGAAAATAAACAAATATACCATTCAAAGATTATTAAATTCTACGATTAATGGTACATAACCATTATGCGCGTGCAGCCGTGCCGATAATTCCCGACGGTAGTGTATATGTTTTTGGTAGGTTTTTTCTGCTATTTCAAATGGTGAGTATTTTTTTAAAAAAATTCAAAATTTAATCCTTCTTTTAAAAATTAAAGATTTTTTTGAATTTTTTTTTTAACTAAACTTCCTGGCCAAATATTTTTTGACATTTTCTAAAGTACATTTTTTCAATTTTTACATTTTTGATGTAAGAAGAGATAATTTTTTTTTATCTGCATAATTTTTTATTATTTTAATATCAATATCAAGCGTAATACACGCATAAAGTGTTAAATATTTTATTTAAACAATCGTTGCAAATAACTGGAATATATTTTTTAAATAAAATTATATAAACATTTGTTTTAAAAAAAACTAACACTATATCTTTATTCTTATAAATATTTGTGTGTAAAACGTCAATTTAATCAAAATATTTCATATTGTAAAATATTTCAATTTTTTTCAATTAATTAATTAATAATTCAAAATTAAAAAAAAGTCATTTTTTCTTACATCAAAAATGTAAAAATTGAAAAATTTACTTTAGAAAATGTCAAAAAATATTTGGCCGGGAAGTTTAGTTAAAAAAAAAATTTCAAAAAAATCTTTATTTTTTAAAAGAAGGGTTAAATTTTGAATTTTTTGAAAAAAATACTCACCATTTGAAATAGCAGAAAAAACCTACCAAAAACATATAGGTCACAATTTTTTTTCTTTATTATATAAAAGCTACGATTTTTTATAAAACTTACTGTTTATTCTTATCCAAAATCTTTAACCCCCTCCCCCTACAATTTTTTAAAAAAATTTCATAATTACTTGGTGGTTTTAAGTACTCATTCATAGTTCTAAATACTGTGAAAATATTAATTAAAAAGAAATATTAAAAAAAAAAATATTGAAAGTAAGAAAATGTTCAGAACATATTGTTATTACTTTTAGATATCAATATTAAATAGTCTAAATCCAATAAAATAAAAAAACGATTTTTTATAACATGATACATATTCGGGTTTGACTGCTAGATCTGAAAAGGCCTTACCTTACTATTATTGCCCCATCCTCACCTACTTTTATTCAACATACAATTCAAAAAATATTTTATACAGTTCAAATTGTAGAAAATTAAATTAAAACTATGACCATCGTGGGGCCCTTTCTTTATGGTATTAGTAAAATTAAATTATTATTATCAATATTAATAATAAAATTAAAGAAAAAGTTTGATTCAATTAAATATTTTATTTGTCTATTATCTATTATATAGTTATTTTTACCAAATACGCATTACTTAGGTCAAATAAATGGAATAATTCGAATTAATGAATATTGCTTTAAATCAATTATGAAAATTGCTTGATTCAGTAATTGAGCCTCCCAATTCTATAACTCGACCTGTTACAGTGCGCAAGTCCTTGAGCAGCTGTGAGCTGGCTCAACTAGGAGACTGTGAATGATGCGTAGATCGAGTTATTTGGAGGTTTAATTTATGATCTTTTAATTCAAATATTTATTTGAATCAAGAAAATAATTTTTTTGAAAGAACTACAGATTTATTTGTATCAACTATTCATAATAAATAATTATTTTATTTGTGACTAATATACCATTAATTTCGTAAAATTAATTATGAAAGATTTCGACTATATCAGCAATTAGTGACATCTATTATATGTCGATTGAACTCTTTGGTTTAGAGTCAGGTGTTTTTCTTGAGATAATTATTCCGATATGGTTGTCGGAAAATAATTGTATTTTTGAATTTAATTTTTGATCTGAAAAAATAAGCTGCGTGAACGACTGCACTGTGCATCTGTAAGGACTCGGACCCCAGTTAATAGCTGCCTATCGCGGGACTTAAGCCTACCAATGCACCTTGGCAACACAGCCTGGACGCTTAATTTTTTTGGTCAAAAATTAAATTCAAAAATATAATTATTTACCGACAACCATATCGGAATAATTATCTTAAGAAAATCACCTAACTCTAAACCAAAGAGTTCAATCGACATCAAATAGATGTCACTAATTGCTGATGTAGTCGGAATCTTTTATAATTAAAATTCTTAATCAGCCTATAATTTCCTAATTTATTTATTCTAAATGCATCTAAGGACTTACATGCTTGGAAATGTTAACATTAAATCCTTACAATAAAATTTAAATTTGAAATCTACTGGGATCGAAACTTACACTGCAAAAATGGGCGTCTTAAGAACGTCTCAGTTTAAGACGCTTAGACGTTTATAAACGTCTTTTGTCAGGAAGCGTCTTATTCATCCTAAACGTCTTAAAAGTTTAAGACGTTTAGAAATTTGAGACGCTTTTGCGGTTATAATCGATAATTCGATATAGAAGTCGATCATAGTTTCCCAGCGAGACCAGCGCGCTAGATATAACCTCAAAATCTGTCTATACTAAGTGGACGACGAAGTCAGTGATAATTGCGATGTATACGTTGTTATGATAGATTTAAAAAGTACTGTAAAAACTTTTTTTTTTAATTTAAATTTTGACTTTGAATTTTTGTAAAAAATTTTATAATTAAAAACCTCTATTCAAAATTTTTATTTTCGTCAGTAAAAAAGAAAATTCCTTCTAGAAAGCAGGAAAAACACTAATGTTTTTTTAACATAAATTTATTCGCATGGTTTAAGTTGCAGATAAGTGATGCTGGCTCGACAAACAGTCACGACGCTTTATCTATTAAATCAAAAGATTTAAAAGAAACTACGAAAATTAAAACTTCTGTCATGTGTAAAGGGAATGTTCCTTATCCTGCGAGGCTTCCAAAACTGAAAAGGTTTTTAACGTGTTGGTGAAACAGTGAAATGTCCGCCTAAAATAAATATTGCAGTCTTTGGTTGTATGAATATTTCAGTAAAATGTTCAGGAAATATATAAGAATGAAAAATGACTGAAATCTTAATTTTAAATATTCGTGAAATAAGAAAAACATGATTTTACAAATTTTTAAGTCAAATATTTTTGAAAGATTATTTATATAGATTGTAGAAATATCAAAATGAAATATTTCTAATGTGTGAATAATACATATTAAGGCAATATTATCTAGATATATTTGTGAAAAATAAAAAAACAATAATCACAGAAATAAATTGTGGTAGTGATTGTGAAAATTACAAAAATTGTGTTTTTAGTTAAATCGTGATTATTTATTACACGTAAGCAGCAACATATGTAACATGATAAACATATATAAACAGTAAGAATAAAAGTAGAATTAAATCGTCACCTTAAGGGGAAGTTCCCATTGCGGGAGTCAAAAAATTGATTTCTTTTTTATTGTATTTTTTAAAGCTATATATGTAGCTATGTAGCTATGTAGCAAAGATGTTTATTGTTTTTTATTGAATGAGACAGAAGGTGGTGTAAATTCTGAAGAGTTTGCAACTATCGTTGCAAATTTTTTAACGACAGAAGTGTGTCCTTTCCTAAAAGAAGATGATAGGCGAATAATTATTATTTACAGTGATGGTTGTACAGCGCAAAATAGGAATAGTTTAATGGCTAATGCCTTGTTAAATGTAGCTATTTTAAACAATGTAGAAATAGAGCAAAAATATTTAGAAAAAGGACATACACAAATGGAGGTCGACAGTGTACATGCGTGCGTTGAAAGAAAAATGAAAAACAAAATCATTAACGTTTCTGCAGAATACATCAATGTATGCGAAGAGGCTAGAATTGATCCTCGACCTTATAATGTTAAATATTTGTCGTATGATTATTTTTGTTCTTTTAAGAACTTGCTATTTTATAAATCTATCCGTCCTGGTAAAAAGTCTAGAGATCCAACCGTTACCGATTTAAGAGCAATAAAGTACAATCCTAATGGGCAAATTTATTACAAGTTGAAATTTTCAGACTCGTGGTCTATTCTGTTACAAAAAAATCAAGTTGTTAAACCTAAAGAATTAACTAGCTTGTCAAATCTCTACGAAGAAAGACTGAAAGTCACTAAAAGGAAGTATAATGACTTACAGAAACTAAAAGACTCTCTTTCAAAAGACTTCCACAATTTTAATGACTGTGTTCCTCATGAAGAATAGTTCCTTTCGAATATTTAGTTTTCGTATTATTATTTTTAAACTATTATAAACATGAAATTTCGGTGATACACGAAGGCAAGTTTTTTTCCATTGCTATAAAATTAAAATACCTATTGATTATAATTTAACACAAATATTATTATTAAAATTATTTATATTATTATTATTTTTCTGTTACTATTCTTTCTAATGATTATTATTTCTAATTAAATTAATTATAACTTTAAGTAGCAGCAAAACAGTCTATCAGTGGAGGGCAGGGATTTAGGAAATGTAATAAATAAAAACGACCACAAACGGAATTTTTAAATTAACAATCATGCAAATATTTTCTTTTAATAGAGTGAACAATTTTGTGTAAGCAGTGTAAGTTTTATTAATTTATTGTAAACGGTTCTTAAGTTATTAATTTTTTTTTAAAATGTTGTAATATTTTGTTAATAAAATAATAACAAAAAATTTAGATTTTCAAAAAAAAACATTTAAAAGTGTTTTTTTTGTTTTGTTGTGAACTACAGATTTTTATAAAAGTTTTAACATTTTAAGAAATCAATAAAACTTTTTTAACACAGTTGAGTTGGTCTCACCCTATAGCAATGGAAAAACTTGTAAATAAAGCGTTCCAATATTTCAATAAATGAAAATTTTATTAAATATATAATTTTTTTCTATTGGCCTAAACTGCGTTTGTCGAATAGCTAAATGCCAAGCCAGTTAGCTAATTGCCTGATCCCTTCAGGCGAATAGACGAATAATAGTAATATTAAAGCTCGTTCGTCTATACGGCGCCGATTAGCTAACTGCCTAGACGTTTAGCTAAATGACGGATTCTTCTATTTGCCTACGGCATATATAAAGTATATATTCAATTGAAAATTATATAATTAATTACAATTAACGCTGAAAAATTCACTTTTTTACTAAAAATTTTTTTGTTTATTTAGATTTCTATTACTGTATAAGAAAATCTTATTCTTTCTAATAAGACGAATGAACTTTATTTTATACATTTTAAATTGTATTAAAAGTTATTTAAAAATTAAATATACTTATTGTTAATGCTTCCTCCAAGAGAAGGCAAATTTTTTTTGCTGATCGTAAAGAGGAAATAATTTGTTTAATTATATGTCCGCCATATTGAATCATATAATTATTTTAAAATATTTAACAAACTATTTTTATCTGTAAATATCTCACTTTAAGCTATTTAAGCTATTTATTTAATAATAATATAATAATATAATAATATAATATTAATTATTAATAATTAATGATATATATATATATATATATATTAATAATATATTAATTATTATTTAATATTTTAAGCTATTTATTTAGCTATTTATTTAAGCTATTTTATACATTTTGGGATCCAACAGCCTAAAACTTCTCTTTAAATGTTTCTGAAAATTATTCCTTACATACTTGCATATGTTTAAAATAAGAAAAAAAATCATTTGAGTAAAATAAAGAAATTGACTCTTGGTCACTTTTAGTAGTGAAGTTCTCTGATTGGTTCGCGTCTGAAAAGGAATTTCTATACTTAAATTCGATCAATATAGTTTTCACAACTAACAAAAAGCGTAAAACGAGTTTAACGCGTTGCGGGTAAAACTTTCGAGCCCTCTAAATCTTCTTCTTTAAAACATCTCATTTACATTTATTAAAATAAAAAAACACATAGTCAACATGCTTAATCTAAGCTATTTTAAACAAAAATCAATGTTAAAGAATTGCATTTATGTTTAAGATTATGTTTTTCAAAACATTAAAGTTGTATGGTCATAAAAAATATTTACGACAAATTTTTTTTTACTTTTTTTTGTTAAAATCAAAATGGCTAAAAAGAAGCATATGTGAGTTGAAGTATACTATCTATGCAGTAATTTGTCATAATTCTCATTTAAATTGGTGGTGGAATTCGAGGGAAACATTTATTTAAATCTGGTCACGCACGAAATTTTGTCTATAAATATGTATTTAATGAGGTGTAACTTAATTTCAAATTAATTAGAAAGCTGCAATTATTGGTTAACAAACTTTCATCTTATATATGTGAATAAAAAAGTGCCTTATTATGCCATTTAAAAAAATTGTAAATAAAAAAATTTGTTAAATATTCATAGAACGCTAGAAATTTAAAAAATAAAATTTATTGTTTGAAGGGTTGTATAATTCTTCCCAATTAATATAATGCAAAACTATTTTAGTGTTTGATGTAAAAAAATGTATAGAAATAAGTAATGTATTTTCATCTAATTTAAATCAAGTTAAAAATTTGCCTTTTTGGCCAAAAATTTGAGTTCCTGGCCCACTGTGCCCAGGGGCAATAAATTTTAAGGTCCCAGGTCGTGGCCAGGCCGGGTTGCGCCAAGAAAAAGATAAGTAAAAATAAACTTTGTTTATTGTCAACATTACTTAATTAATTATTAAACGCATTTAAATTTTTGACATTTTAAACAATGTAGAAAGATTATTTGAAAAAAATTTAATTAATAGAAGAAAAATTTTTAAATAAACTTGATCCATTGTTATTATTGTTAAATAAATTACTCAGAACATTCCAATTTTTAATATATTTTAAACAATTAAAAGATTATTTAAATAAAAGTGGAATCCTCCTATTGATAAAAACGGCTGTGAAATTTGAGGTTATGTCATCGAAATCATATCTTGTTGAAAAAATAGTAATTTTTATTCAAAATATACAACTTTTACTTGCTAAAAATGTTGAAAAGCGAAATGTTTATCCCCTTACCATATAAAATTGAAGTTTCAAATTCTTTTATATTACAAAATACACAAGATTCATATAAATAAAATGACATATAAATATTCATCATCACTTGAATGAGACTTGAGAGGGTAAAGTAGAGAATTAAAGTTTTCCTTTTCTCCTAATTCAAGAGTTTCCTACTTTACCCTCTAGTTGATGCTAATCACCGTCCCCAAACGCAACTACGCTTGCGCTACAAAAATACTCTCATTGGTAGAATAAAAAAAACGTTTTATATATAAAGCATTTTAAATGGACTAGTTTTATTCTACCAATAAGAGAATTTCTTGTAGCGTAAGCGCAATTGTGTTTGGGCCTTTTGGGGCGGTCGTTGGCTGTTGGCATCTCTATTGTGGTCAGGGATGTGCATGTAAATTACATACGTATTATACGTATTTTACATAGTATTTTACGTCGTTACTAACCAAAAAATTATTTTACGCCGGTGTCAGGGATGTAAAGTTACGCGTAAATATAACCAACAATTATTTATTATGGTTAAAACTACAATCAAATCTCTCTATAACGACCTTTTCTATAACGAGCGCTCTCTATAACGAGAGCTCTGTCTCTCGGTATGCGAGGAAAATTTCCTCCCGATTACCCCCACTATTTATGAACAAATGCACATTTATTTGGTTTAAAGTTGGTTAAAATCAATTTTATTTATATAAAAAAAATAAAAAAGTCATAAAAGGTCACTTTTTATTTGAAATTATATCAATCTTCAAAATTTTAGCTTATATATATTTTCTGTACGTTATAGTTCAAATTAAACTAGGTTACGTTTGTAATTTTGACATTATGTAAATTGTAAACACTAAAAAAATGAATGAAGAATCTTAAAATCTTCTCGTTATAGCGAGATTCGAGTGTATGCATTAAAAAACTTTAAATATAATTTACTGTTTAAGGGGACCCGCACCTGAAATTTCAACTATAACAGAATATAATTGAAAAAATTTGGTTTATTTTTTCTGACACTATTTTGATTCATAAATAAGGTGAACAAAAAGAAAATTTCATGATTTTTTCGAAAATTAAAAAAAAAAATTTGATTTTTTTTGTAACTTTCGACAAAATTAAAATTTTACAAAATCCATGCCCTTAACTGTACAGGGGGTTGTAAGGAACTCATTAAAACAAAAACCATTAAAAAATAATCAAATTTGTGAAAGAAGAAGCATTTTTTGTAAATTTATTTTATAACATTTCGATGTTATACCATAAATTTACAAAAAATTAAAATTAAAATTTCACAAAATCCATGCTCTTAATTATAAAATGGAGTGTAAGAAACTTATTAAAACAAAAACAATGAAAAAATAATATAATTTGTGAAAGAAGAAGCATTTTTTTGTAAATTTATGGTTTATAATGTTATACCATAAACTTATAAAAAATGCTTCTTCTTTCACAAATTTTATTATTTTTTAATGGTTTTTGTTTTAATGAGTTCCTTACAACCCCTTGTACAATTAAGGGCATAGATTTTGTAAAATTTTAATTTTGTCACAAGTTACAAAAAAAAAATTTTAATTTTTGAAAAAATCATGAAATTTTTTTTGTTTACCTTATTTCTTAATCAAAATAGTGTCAGAAAAAAATGTACTAAATTTTTTCAATTATATTCTGTTATAGTTGAAATTTCGGGTGCGGGTTCCTTAACAATAAAGTCAAAGTTTTCTATAAAACATTTGAAAAAATTAAGTAACTAATAATCATTTATATAATAATATTTTAAACAAGTTGTAAATCCAGATGTTCATTACATGAACATTTTGCTTCCTCTTTAGGATCAGCAAAAAAAATTTGTTTCCTCGTAAAGGAAGCATTAACGATAAATATATTTCTTTTTTAAATCATTTTTAATACAATTTAACATTTATAAAATAAAGTTCATTTGTCTTAACAGAAAGAATAAAATTTTCTTGTACAGTAATATGAATCTAAATAAACAAAAAAATTTTCAGTTAAAAAGTAAATTTTTCAACTTTAATTGTAATTAATTCTATAATTTTCAATAGAATATATGGGCAATTCCACGTGAGATTTCAGTCGACCTCTTAAAATCGGCCAAAAATATTTTTTTTCTATTCTGTATTGAAAAAAAACAGATACGTATTTTTTTATTATTTTTTTGGAGGCCAAATTTTTGAGTTATGAAAAAATAATTAAGCTCTCCGTGCAGGTCGCACGCACGTGGCACAATGGGATTTTTTTACAATTTATTATTAAAAATTGTTTAGAGCCTTAAAATTCAATAATAATCAAAATCCGATAAAATTTGTAGGCTCTAGACAATTTTTAATAATAAATTGTAAAAAAATCCCATTGTGCCACGTGCGTGCGACCTGCACGGAGAGCTTAATTATTTTTTTGGACCCATCAAACTTGTCAGGCCCACTCTGAAACTTTTTGCAAAACCTTCTTATCATTTCCAGGTATGTTTTAAAAAAAGAAAATTAAAAATTTATCATACCCAAAGTTAAAAAAAATTAATTTGTTTATAAAATTTTCTTATTTTTTTAATAAAAAATAAAAAAAAAAATTTTTTGTTATTATTCAAAAGTAGAGAGAAAAACAAAACTTTTTTCTCTTGTCAAAAAATGAAAAGAAGCAATATTTTTTAAATTATCTGACATTAAAAATATACCTACATTTAAAAAGCGAAAATTTTGAAAATTCATAACTCAAAAATTTGGCCTCCAAAAAAATAATAAAAAAATACATAGCTGTTTTTTTTTCAATACAGAATAGAAACAAATATTTTTGGCCGATTTTAAGAGGTCGACTGAAATCTCACGTATTAATTAATTAATACTTTATATACTTTATATACATCAATCGATTCGTCTTGATGCAAAGAATAAGATTTTTGATTTATTTTTTAATAAATAATAACATTCTATTGTACAGCAACATGATTTTTAAGAAAAAATGAATTTTTATTAAAAGTGCAAATTTTTTGTCTATAATTGGTTTTAATTCTATAAATTTAAGTAAAACATATACTTTATATATGCCAATCGATCCGTCTTGGATCAATAAACAACTCAATAAACAACTTAAAAAAATTTAAAAAAAAAATTTTTTAGAAAAAAGTCAAAAAAAAATTTTTTTTAGAATTTTTTAAAGTCTATCAATCCATTTCGAGATATTTTTATTATAAATATACCTGGTAAATTTTAACCAAATTAATTAAAACCTATTCGAGTTATCGTGTTCACAAAAATCAGGATCCACACACACACACACACACATACATCCGGACAATTGTTCAGGGTCTTATATAACATTGTCCCATATAGAAGAAAATTTGTTAAAAGGATTTTTAAAAATTTTGTAAATTAAACGACTACAAAGCTTCCTCACGAGGAAGCAAAAACAGTTGAACTTATAATAGTACTTTTTGGTGATTTTCAATTTTTAATAAATATTTCCAATGTTCAAAGTTTATAAATTAATTAACTAATTTAATAAAATTGTTTATATATATTTACCTGTGACCTAAAAGTCGATCATAACTGGTATTTTTGAAAATTTCGTTACATTGTAAACATTTTGCAGCACATTTAGAGTCTTTTGTTTTTTTTCGAAGTTTAAATCACTCCAAGGGATAATTTTCCTTTTTGATGCTTTTTGCATTTTAATTATGTTTATATTTTACTTATATTATATTTGTTTAAAAATGTCAGTTAAATTCTTGGTTAAATTGCACGTAGTATTATGTTAAATAGGGGTCAAATCATACCTAACAAATCAAAGTTGTCCCTCAGTTCTCTGATTTTGGTAAAAATTGGAGAATTTGTAGGGGAATACATGTCAATAAAAATTCCAAAAAAGATTTTTGAAAATTTAGAAAATTTGTGGTTGTTCAGGGTTTTCAAAATTTTTTTTTGAAATTTTGAAAACGCAATATCTCAGGGACATATGGATAGATTTTAATGATTTTTTCAGGAATTACTTATTATTTACAAACAATTAAAATGAAAAAATTTGCAAAAAATTTGTTTTTTGTTTTCAATAAAAAATTAAAAAAATATTGTTTAAACAAATTTTTTGTTTATAAGCGTATCTTCAATTTTTTTCTAATAGCGATATTTTGATTCCTTAGGATTTCACGAGTATTTTGACATAAAAAAATCGATGGAGACTCTTAAACTTTCGGAGATATTGTATTTTTTGTCTTTGCGCGCAGGGCCAAAAAGCGCACTGAAGCAAAGGCTCTGTGTACAAGGTAACGGTCAACATTACCTAATACTCGCGTAAATTTCAATCGAATTGAATTCTTTTTTTAAAATTAATTAGTAATATTCTATTAACAAAAATAAATAAATAATAAATATTTATAAATAAATAATAAGTTATTAAAAAATAAACAAATAATTTGTCTGCGTAAAATAAAATAAACAAATTAATGTAAATTAAAAAACAATAACAAAATTGAGTTATTACTCAAATAAATAAATATAAATATAAATAAATATAAATTAAATATAAATCAGATAAATAGAAAAATAAAAAAGTAATATATGATGGAAAAGTAACATTTTATTCGTTTACATAAAGCGAAGACCTAGTTCGCGAATCGAGTAATTCTTTATATGAAAAGCGCGCATGCGAAGACTCAACTCGGATAACTTCGTTCAGTCTCGTAACGCGACTGCGCGTCCGGAAGAGTGGATTAGTCAAAGAGCACCCTCCATGTTTTTAGCAAGTGATAATTGTAGAACTAGGTCTTTTTAATAGTCTTTTTAATAGTTTCAGGTTTTATTGCATGTTTATTAGTGTCATTTTTGTGGTTTAAGGTTTGTTTGTTTGATTTGTGTTTTCTGTTTTTTAGGTTTAAGTAAATGTAAATAAGTTTCTTTGCGTTTCTTTTTAATTTTTTCCTTAGGTTTAAGTTTATAATTCCTTTTTAACTATGAAAAAGACTATTAAAAAGACCTAGTTCTACAATTATCACTTGCTACAAACATGGAGGGTGCTCGAACGAATGCTAATTTAAAAATGAGACTCTTAGAACCCCCTCTTTGACAAATCCACTCTTTCGGACGCGCAGTCGCGTTACGAGACTGAACGAAGTTATCCGAGTCAAGTCTACGCATGCTTCGCTTTAGGTAAACGAATAAAATGTTACTTTTCCATCATATATTACTTTTTTATTTTTCTATTTATCTAATGTATTTTAACTACTTTTTGATGATTAATACAAGTTGTTTAATTTAATGTAGGACTTGTTGAACAAATCAGAGTAGTTAAAAAGTAGTCAAATAATCTACTATGAACTTACACTACCGTCCAAAAGTATCAGGACGATAACATTCGACTCTATGAAAAACATGCCATTACTTTTTCAATCATATCTCGGAACTAAAAGGAGGTACAAAAAAACTTAAATACGGTTAGAAAGCTGATTAAATTCTCCGTAAAATAAGCCGTTTTTCAAGTCATTTCGTTAATTATTTTTTGAGTTGTAGAGTGAGAAAGAAATAAAAAAATTATCAAATTTTCTCATTTTTGTCTCTTGACAAACTGTTGAATTTCAATGCATTAATCGGTCGAAACACGGCTTTACATTTTTAATTATACATCAAAGACGGATTAACCTTTTTTAATTTACGAAGGCTTACTTTAAAGCTGAAATTCTAACGAAGATTTCTGTGTTTTTAAAAAAATTGTATCTAAATTTTTCTACATTTTTGAAAAAGTTGAAGTCAAGAGACAAAAATGAGAAAATTTGGTAATTTTTTTATTTCTTTCTCACTCTACAACTCAAAAAATAGTTAACGAAATGACTTCAAAAATGGCTTATTTTACGCAGAATTTAATCAGCTTTTTAACCGTATTTAAGTTTTTTTTATACCTCCTTTTATTTCCGAGATATGATTAAAAAAGTGATGGCAGATTTTTTTATAGAGTCAAATGTAATCGTCCTGATATTTTTGGACGGTAGTGTATTTAAGATATTTCTCAATTTTGTTATTGTTTTTTGATTTACATTAATTTGTTTATTTTTTAATAACTTATTATTTATTTATAAATATTTATTATTTATTTATTTTTGTTCATAGAATATTACTAATTGATTTAAAAAAGAAAGAATTCAATTTGATTGAAATTTACGCAAGTATTAGGTAATTTTGCCCGTTACCTTGTACACAGAGCCTTTGCTTCAGTGCTCTTTTTGGCCCTGCGCGCAAAGACAAAAAATACAATATCTCCGAAAGTTTAAGAGTCTCCATTGATTTCTTTATGTCAAAATACTCGTGAAATCCTAAGGAATCAAAATATCGCTATTAGAAAAAAATTAAAGATACGCTTATAAACAAAAAATTTGTTTAAACAATATTTTTAAAATTTTTTATTTAAATCAAAAAAATTTTTTTTGCAAATTTTTTCATTTTAATTGTTTGTGAATAATAAGTAATTCCTGAAAAAATCATTAAAATCCATCCAAATGTCTCGGAGATATTGCGTTTTCAAAATTTCAAAAAAAATTTTAAAAACCCTGAACAACCAAAAATTTTCAAAATTTTCGAAAATCTTTTTTGGAATTTTTATTCGCATGTATTCCCCTACAATTTTTCAAAGTTTCACTAAAATCAGAGAACTGAGGGACAACTTTGATTTGTTAGGTATGATTTGACCCATAGGTTAGACGTGTAGTTTATAAAGAAAACTAGGTTTTCAACATTTTATACGTATAATACGTATAATATGTTTTATACGTAGAAAACCTCAAGTTACGCGTAACTTTACATCCCTGATTGTGGTATTAAAGATACTCTGATACTGCCAAAAAAATCCCAACGCCAAAATTTGACATATCAGTTTTTTAATGTATCATTGTTTATCAATTCAATTTATCAATTAATTTAGCGTACATGTATACTAGGGTGTCCGTTATTTACCAAGTTGTTAATATTTCTTGCGACGCCCCCTAAATTATTAGTTTACCATCTAAAACAAAATATCAAACCAAAATAAACCCTTAATATTTATAATAAACCTTGCCCCAAAGACGATACATTTCCCATTTAAAATACATGGGATTTTGCTACTTTTTACAAATTAATTTTTTTTTCGTTAAATATTTCATTTTACATCAATGAAAAATATATATTCTTATAGGAAATTTAACGCTTTAAAAAAAAGTTTTCCTATGATTTTTTGATAAATTATCTCCTTTAAGAGTTATTTAAAGTTAAAGTTCAACACCGTAAATTTTAAGATTTTTGTACTTTTACGGCAAAATTATTATGAAAGGATTCATATTAAATCATGCAGGCATTTTGACGATATAAATTGCGAATTATTTTCGCAATGACATATGTTATCCTACTCAAAAAATAATGAAATGCGTATTTTTTAATTTTGAAAAAGATTCTGTTTGCACTTTTTACTAATATTTTAAGATTTTAGCAAAAAATTACTTTTTTGTATTTTCTTCTATAAAATTGCGTAATTTTTATATTTTTTGTTGCTCTTGGGGCTCATTTTTTCCTTTTATATACTATTTTATGTAAAATTACGCAAAATAAAAAATAATAAAAAACAAGTGATACAAATTCAATTTAAAAAAAAAAATTTCTAAAAAAGGACATCTTTTTTCTCTCTTTATTTTTAGGATTTATTGGTACTCATGTGTAGTATTTAACATAAAAATACCATTTTGTATTTTTTTTGTTTATCTATTAAGAGAAAAAATTATTTTCAATTTTTTACTAAAAATTCAAAAATTTCGCAACTTTTCAGGTTTCTATTATCGTACCGTCGCTTATTTTTTAAAATTTTAACATCAGTTTGAAAAATCTTGTCAATAGTAAAGAATATTGATAATTAACATTATTTCCGAAAATTATGTTAATTATCTATATGATAATGATGATGTTCGAAAATGTTATTTGTCCCGGTTAGTTTATTTAAGACGTTCAAATTTTTTAAACGAAGGTTAAAATTTTTTGTCAATAAAATTCAACATAACTTATTATGCGAGAATATTATTACCTGATTGAGTCGATTGATTAAAAGAAAAATTTCAACTATAAATAGAAATTTTTTTCTCTTTTATAGATATTGCCTCTGAAATAAATGTAAATATATAATAAAATAATTCCTAAGAAACAAAAAAATTTTAATGTTATTAAAAAAGGATATTTTTTTAAAGAACTTAAAAAAGTAACATAAAAATTGTATTTATATATTACAATATAAAAAAAATAAGTAGAATGGTATTTTTATGTTAAATACTATACATGAGTATTAATAAATCCTGAAAATAAAGAGATAAAAAAGATGTCCTTTTTTAGAAAGTTTTTTTTTTAATTGAAATTGTATCATTTGTTTTTTATTATTTTTTTATTTTGCGTAATTTTACATAAAAGAGTATATAAAAGGTAAAAATGAGCCCCGAGAGTATAAAAAAATATGAAAATTGCGCAATTTTATAGAAGAAAATACAAAAAAGTAATTTTTTTGATAAAATCTTAAAATATTCGTAAAAAGTGCAAACAGAATCCTATTCAAAATTTAAAAAAATACGCATTTTATTATTTTTTGAGTAGGATAACATATGTCATTTCGAAAATAATTCGCAATTTATATCGTCGGAATGCCTGCATGATTTGATATGGATCCTTTCATAATAATTTTGCCGTAAAAGTACTAAAATCTAAAAATTTACACAGTGTTGAACTTTAACTTTAAATAACTCTTAAAGGAGATAATTTATCAAAAAATCATATGAAAACTTTTTTTTAGAGCGTTAAATTTCCTATAAGAATATATATTTTTCATTAATGTAAAATTAAATATTTAACGAAAAAAAAAATTAATTTGTAAAAAGTAGCAAAATCCCATGTATTTTAAATGGGAAATGTATCGTCTTTGGGTCAAGGTTTATTATGAATATTAAGGGTTTATTTTGGTCTGACATTTTGTTTTAGATGGTAAACTAATAATTAAGGGGGCGTCGCAAGAAATATTAACAACTTGGTAAATAACGGACACCCTAATGTATACGCTGTTGTAGCGTATAAAAAACGCACCGTACGCCGGTTTTGTTTTAAAAACTCTCTGTTCTAGAGGAGTGCGGAATTTTTGTTTTATTTTGCATAAATAACAGTATTTATTTCCGTTAATAATATGCCAAAAAACAAAAGTACTAAACGAGTACGGAAACATCAATTACACAGGCACACAAAAAAATAAAAAACGTCAAAACCCAGAGGTCACACCCCCCTTTCCCTATGTTTTTGGGGTCGCTGAAACCGAATATGACCATTAAATTTTTTTTTCATCGACCATTTTCTCGCTACCACCCCCTTACACCTGCTCCCGGGGGGTGGAATTTCAGTTTTAAAAAAAGTGAAGTAGGGTGTCTATTCCTATGTTTTTTGGGTCGCTAAAACCAAAAAAGACTACCAAAAACAAATTCTTCCCTCCCTTAACCCCCTACAACCCCGGGGTGAGGGGTCGAAATTCGAATTTTCACGAAAAGTCGATTACGGTGTCTAAACCTACGTTTTTTGGGTCGCTGAAAACAGAAAAGACTACCAAAATGAAATCCTTTCCACCCTCGACCCCCTACAACCCCCTGCAATAATTTTTGATAATTAATATTTAATTTTCAATTTCCCAAAAATCGGTTCGTTTTATTTGAAAAAAATATTGCAGGGGGTTGTAGGGGGTCGAGTGTGGAAAGGATTTGATTTTGGTAGTCTTTTTTGGTTTCAGCGACCCAAAAAACGTAGGTTTAGACACCGTAATCGACTTTTCGTGAAAATTCGAATTTCGACCCCTCACCCCGGGGTTGTTAAGGGGGTTTTAGGGGGTTAAGGGAGGAAAGAATTTGTTTTTGGTGGTCTTTTTTGGTTTTAGCGACCCAAAAAACATAGGAATAGACACCTACTTCACTTTTTTTTAAACTGAAATTCCAACCCCCGGGAGCAGGTGTAAGGGGGTGGTAGCGATAAAATGGCCGATGAAAAAATTTTTTAATGGTCATATTCGGTTTCAGCGACTCCAAAAACATGGGGATAGGGGGGTGTGACCTCTGGGTTTTGACTTTTTTATTTTTTTGTGTGCCTGTGTTATCAACGCAATTCACATCTCTATTGAATACATCAAATTGTAAGTTAATTATTATATATGTTATAGTTAAAGTCCGAAATCCGTTAATGTAGAGATTAACTAGTTAATCTGCGGATTCCCTAAGATTCACAGTTAAAGTGAGAAATTCGGACATTAACTAGGTAATGCTAACATTAACGAGAATCAAACCGTTAAAGTGCGAAAAGATCTCGATTTCGTGAAATTCGAGACTCTGTCTATCAATTTAGAAAGAGACAAAGTAAGTAGGGGAGACTAGGTGCGGTTGTTACAGTGTGCAGTTGTTACAAATGGAATATCTCAGAAACAATTAGTTATAGAGATGGGGTTCCAAAGAGAAAAATGTTTAGTTTTTATGTACGAACTTACTGCAATATGTTTAAAAATAATATGCGAACTTTACAAGTAAAAAATAGGCACAATGGTTTTTAGAGGCCAAAAGTAAATATTTCTCTGCCTGATATTTTTTAAATAATTAATTTAAAAAATAATTAATAATTATTATATATACATATATTTTTTTAATTTTTGTAACTCCAAATGCCATCAGTCTTTATCTTACAATAATATAAGTAATAAGTTTATTTTTAAAAAAAGTAATAAAATTGAATAACAATTTGAATAATGATATTAATTATTATATTAATTATAATTAATATAATTATATAATAATAATAAATAATTATAATTAATATTAATTATTTAATATATAAGTAATAAGTTTATTTTTAAAAAAGTTCTAATATTGTACACTTGTTATTCAATAAAGTAATTTTACTCTGAAGCAATAATAATTCATTTTTTATTTCAGTTAAATCATTTTTTCGCACTTCAACGAAAGTAAACTCGGTAATGTTCGCATTAACTAGTTAATCTGGACATTAACTAGTTAATGTTCGAAAAAAAAATTTTCTTTCGAACTTTAACGGATTTGATCAGGTAATCCGCAGATTAACTAGTTAATGTGCACATTACCTGAATTTCGGACTTTAACTATAACATATACATGATATTACATTAACAAATAAAATCTAACCTAAAAAAAGAGATTTGTATTCTTACTTTATAAATATTGTTTTATTTTATTTTTATTTATTATTTTATAGTTTTACAAAAGTTTTAGTACTCTTAAATACATTTATTCACAAAATTTAAATTCGTGTGATTTACATAAAAGTATTAAAAATTTAATTTTTCCCTTAGCAATTATTTTTATAATTGTCATTGATTTTCTTTTTCATTCATAGGCATGTATTTTTTTTTTTTTAAATTACGAATTTAAATTAAAATTTGTTTTTATTATATCTGACTTTTCTTATCACACGCTTTAAGTAAAATTTAAGTATAAAAATGAATTTATCACTGGATAGAAAATAGTTATTGTATAAGAAAAAAGGTCATTCCTTTCGAGTAAAATAAAATTCTTATTTTTATTATTTGTCTTGAAAAATATAACCTTATTTCTTACAATTTTAATAATTATGATAACAACTATCTTCATGTATTTACGAAAAATAAAATTCTATCCCTTATAGCTTCAGGTGATTCAAATCATGAAGATGCAAATGTAAAGCAGAACGTCTCACAGCTAGGACAACAAAATGATTCGTTTAGTTCTCGTATGGATCATATGGATGATTGTGTAACATCAGGCGACTTTGATTCAAATCATGAAGATGCAAATGTAAATGAGAACATCCCGCAGCTAGGACAACAAAATGTTTCGTTTAGTTCCCAAATGGACGATCGTCTTACGTCAAACGACATTGATTTACACTATGAAAATAATGAATCTGAAGATTTTCAATATCTACTATTTTAATCAATAAATTTAATTATTTTCATAAATAATAAAACCCATTGCAAATCTTCAATTATTTTAAATAAAATTTTAATCTAATTTTTGAAAAATGTAACTCTCCCTAAAAATTTTATTTAAATTCGTAAAAGGATTTAATTATTTAAAAATTTGTTGATAAACAATTGAATTGAATTATATCCAATAAATTATTTGTTTTTGTATTAAAATAATTAAATTATAGTAGAACTTTCTAATAAAAATTTATTCAAATGTGAAATTCAATAAGTTCTTAAAAAAAGCTTTTTCAAAAATTATTAAAAACAATGGATCCATACAAAAATTTTAGTTAAAAACTTTAAACAAAATTTAATTTTTTAGAAGTTAAAAATTATTGCAGAAATTCAATTGCCTTTAAGAGTAATAAAATTCTTACAAGAAATTTAATTATGTTCAAAAATAATAAAATTTTTCTTAAGAATTGAATTATATTCATAAATCATAAAACTTATCGCGGAATTGCATTTATTTTTTAAACAATTTTAATGGAATTTCTCAGAAAATGTAATTTGTCTTATAAATTTTATTAAAAGTCGTAGAAAGAATTCAATATTTAATAATTTGTTGATAAAAATTTTTATGAGAATTGAATTTTAAGAAACATTGAATTATTTAATAAATTATTTAATTTTATATATTTAAGTAATTCAATTCTTGTAGAATTTTCTAATAAAAATTGATTTAAAAATGAATTTCAGTCAAAATTTTTAAAAATAGTTGAATTTTGGAAAAGTTCAAATAATTGAATTTTGAAATTAATTTTTTTTAAAGTTGAATTTAATTTTTCTATATTATTAAAAGTTTTTATTTTCTAATATAGATTTAATTGAAGAATTTCGAGTAACTAAAATTCGTGAAATTGAATATTGAAAACAATTAGGATTTGAAAATTGTCATATAACTTTTTCAAAAGTTAATTGATTTAAAGAAGAATTTTAGGTAAAAATTTTTGAAGTAGGGGAGACTGGGGCGAAAAGTTAAATTTTGCATTTAAATGATTTTTTAGACAATATAATCCGCTTAGATGCAAATATTTATACATCAATATTGTAGAGCAACTTGTCCCCTACAACTTTCAATAAAAAAGTTTCTGATATTTTCGCATACGATACATGTTTGTCCTTTTTTGAAAATTTTTTTTTAACTTTTCGCCCCATGCTGGGGCGAAAAGTTAAATGGCTGGGGCAAAAAGTTAAATTCTATTTTTAGCCTACTAAAATTAGTTTCTGATAGATGTTAAGTAGTAGATAAGTTAAAGTATACGTAAACAAGTAATTTAGTTAATAAAAGATCTTTGTTTACTTAACAAAAGCTTTAGAATAGTTATAAAGTTAATAAATTTAAATTAAAAAAAAAATTTGGTTTATTTCACGTGAGCGGTCTTGTTTTTTGCTAGAGTACGTGCCTAATGTCAAATAAATAATTTTTAAGGGGAGGTTCTCATTGCGGAGGCCAAAATAAACACAAATTTTGACAATTTTTTGCGAAAAACGGTAATGACTTAGCTATGTATTTTTTTTCTAAATAAAAATACATTCTTGAACTTTTACAACATATATTTTATTTTCAAAAAAATTAAAAATGTCGGCCAATATGGCGCATCTAGAAAATAATGTTTTTTTAAATAAGGAAAACGGTGGGCATTCTACACTGCGCAATTTTTAGTCTAAAACAGAAACTCAAAATTTTTTATAAAGGTGACATCCTAAAGAATAGGTTATACCTATAAAATAGTTAAAAAGTTAAAAAAATGACAAAATGGCGGACACATTTTTAAAAAAACTGCGTTTTTTGCATTATTTTTCTATATTTGATCTCTTGTAAAAATCTCTATTGTTAACAATTTTATCATATTATAGGTATAACCCCTGTAGAATTTAGTTACCTTTAATAAACCACAAACCCGAAGTTGATTGATTAAATAGTTTAGACGCTACGATGCCCACCAGTTAAAAAAATTTTGTTTCGAGAAAAGCGCGTTTAAAGCTTGAAAAACATTTTTGTGCAATAATTGTATTCTTTGCAATTCTTTCTTCAATTTGCGTATATGATAAATATCTATAGGTATTCTTCCTAATAGGTAATCTTCCTATCTTAAATTATTAAAAATATATATCCTTTTACTGGTTCGAGCCCTGTATTATAACAAATGCAGTTTATTTTCAATATTTTTTATTTCTCTTGTAATTGCAGTTTTTAAAATTTTTTTTTATTAATTATTAATATTACTTTATTATCTTCCTTTATAGTCTATTATTCTTAATTCTAATTCAAAATTTTTGTTAGGTCCTTATTTTTTATTTAAAATTCCATTTGCTTCTCTCAAAATAGTAAAAAATTTTTTCAATTGAATATCACTGATTTATCAAAGTAAATTCGTCCATTTAATTGAAATTAGTGTTATTTTAACTAATTCTGATATAGAGTGTAGGATTTTACACTCTATTTTTTTTTTGGTAAATTATTTTATACTTCTTACACGGAAAAAATTTTGGTGCATCATTTGCGCTGCCTATAGTACAGCTGTTGTACCAGTAGTTCGGCGCACTGTTATCTCGTTTTGGCGCGTCAGATGCACGAAAATGGGACGTATGTTATCCGTATAGGTGTAGTATATCGTCTGCTCTTTTAAATAATGCAGAGGGCTCACCAAAAGGGTGCGCCTGCTGTCACAAAACGGTACGTCTGCTATACTAAGCGCTAGGACAACATTCGTCCTGCGGTTTGGTATAGCTCGTGCACTAGTAGGAACGACTGGTGCACCAAAATTTTTTCCGTGTACAATAACATATCTATGTTTAAGAAGTGTGAAAAGATAATATAATATAAAAGCATTTAACATATTTTAAAAAACTAAAATATATGTTAATTTAATCATAATAACAATAATGTAACAATTATAATTGCAGATGACGATGATTTTAACGGATCTTCAGAATCTGATGAAAATTTTATTTACGCCATTGCAGATTTAGAAGAAAATGAACCTGACAAAATTAAGGAATTACAATCATGGGCTTTGAACATGCGATTGAACAAAACAGCATTGATGGAATGTTAAAAATTTTGCGGCGTAGTCTCCTGCCCGAATTACCTAAAATTACCTAAAACAGCGAAAACATTCTTAGGTACTTCAACAGCAGAGTATAAAATAAAAGAAATGGCAGATTTAGACGGAAGTATGGGTGAATAGGCTTACTTCGGCATTAAAAATGGACTTGAGGAATGCATAGACCCAAACATACATTTAAAATTTTTTTACAAATAAATGCTGATGGTATCGCTTTAACAAAATCAGGCGTAAAAGGGTTATGGGTTTTATCTGCAAAGGTTTACTATAATCCTGATGTTTATAAACCTTTTCCAATTTTAATTTATGCTGGAAATTCGAAACCAGCAAATGTCGACGATTTCTTACGAGACTTCATTGAAAAAGTGAATAGTTTACAGTCAAGAGTAATAGTGATTGCAAATAAATCATTTAATATTCGCATTCACAGTTTTATTTGCGACACGCCATCTCGAGCATTTTTGAAAGGAACAATTGGCGACGTAGGAATATTCGCTTGCGAAAGATGTGAAACTCAGGGAATGAAAGAAAATGGCGTAACTCAGTTTCCCATTATAGACTCAAAGCAAAGGACGGACGAATCTTTCAGAAATCACGAGCAGCCTGTTCATCATAAAAGAATATCTCCTCTTAATGTAAGACTACTTTTAAATATGATCTCCATATGGTCAAAATCGCGGAGCATGTAACGTAACAGTCTTTTTGTTTTGTCCATAACTTTTAAATAACAAGGAATTAATAAATTTTTATGTTTGCATCTTAAAATATATTTTTTTAACAATATTGCACAGGAATATAAATTTTTTTGTATTTATCAATTAAAAGTTATAAACGTTTTAAAAAGACTGTTACGTTACAAAAGTTTCGTTTTTTCGCGATTTTGACCATATTCGTCTTGGACTTTATGCACCTTTTTTGCGAAGGAATCATGAAACATCTTCTGCTAAATTGGTTTGTAATAACTAGCGTTGAAAAACTCGGGCAAAATTGGAAAACAGAAGTATCGCGTAGACTGCTTCTAATTCGCAAGTGTATACCTTGCGAATTCCAAAGAAAATCTAGATTTTTAAAATCTTTGTGTAAATGGAAGGCAACAGAATTTAGATTTTTTTGTTGTACTGCGGTCCTATTGTGATGATGGGTGCGTTAACTAATGATCGGTATAACAACTTTTTACTTTTACACGCTGCAACAAGAATTTTGTGTAGCGATAGTGCAAGTAAAATGTACTAAAATTATGCGAAATCTTATTTGGAAAATTTTTTTTTGGGTCTACGATAATTATCAAATTCAGGTTCTGAATATGCATCATGCAATTCATGCTGCAGATAATGTAGTTAAGATGGGTTGTAGCTTCAGAGAAATTAGTGCTTTTCCATTTGAAAATTATCTCGGTAAATTGACGAAACTAATTCGCACACCTAATCGCCCCTTATCACAGATTTGTCGAAGGTTGCATGAAATCAAAACAATAAATCCGCCAAAACCACAGTAACCAGTCAAAATAAAAATTTTAAAATCTAATAATTCGATAATTTTTTAATTAAAGTACAAAGAGTGTACCCTAACACCAAAGATGCCAGACAATTTTGTAGTTTTAAAAAATAATAATCTTCTTCGTATCAGAAGAATATATAAAACAGAAGGAGAAATAAGAGTAGAGGGTAACATATGGGATACTAAAGAACCATTATTTACATATTCCTTCAATTCAAAATTGTTAAACATGTGGAAACTACGTAAAAAGCCTTGTAATCGTTTAACCACATTTAGTGTAAACGATATCAAAGGGAAAATGGTGAAATTATCATTAAATTTTAGTGACAAAGGGCCAAAAAAGCATTACTGCATGCCTCTTTTACACCAGTAATAATGTGTTTTACGCTTATGTTACAAAATTGCTTAAAAAATCCGATGTATTGCAATTTTTTTAAAAATATATGCTATTAATTTAATATTTGAAAAAGTACTTACAACATTCTCAACAATAAAATAATAAATCAATAAAATAAGTAACAAAACAAAATTACTGAATTATTTTAATTAGAGATTTAAATTGTTGCTTTATAACATTTAAAAATAATTATTACATTTAATTTATCAGTAATTATATAATTTGTATTGTAAAATTAATAATAATTAATTTTAATCTACGAAATTAAAAAACATCATAAGTAACTATATAAAACGTAAAATTTTAATAAGTTTTACATTTATAAAATAATTTTTCACTGCTTTATAATTGCTTTTTTTAATAAAATATATAAAAATAAAGAAAGATGTTTTTGAATTTCCCGTCTTTATGTTTTCGCTTCTTGTTTAAACTGGCAACACTTATTCGATTCGATAGTGCCAAAGTGATGCCAACGATCGTCCCCAAACGCAACTGCGCTTACGCTAAAAAAATGCTTCTTATTGGTAGAATAAAACTTGTCCATTTAAAATGCTTTATATATAAAACGTTTTAAATAGTCGCGCTTTATTCTACCAATAAGAACATTTTTGTCCTACCTGCACGGAAAGTATGTCATTTCGGGCACTTAAGGCGGGCGCAAAGTAACACATTACGCCTGGGAGTGGGGGAAGCGGGCGAAAAAGTATTTTGCGCCCGCTTGTTAATTATTCGAATTTCTTCATTAAAATGCGACATTTTCGACTTTCTTTTTATGTTGACTATAGAACTCCAAACATTTTCAAATTGTTTTATTTTGTCTATAAAAATTTGCAACTTTTTTTTATTTTCTCTAAAAAATTATAAAACATTTGGTTTTGTTCTCATTTCGTTTATCAAAAATGTCAATTTTAAAAGTTCTTGTTTCAGTTTTGTTTAATTACACAGCCACACAAAAAAAAAAAAGTTCTGATCTGGGGGTCTCACTATGTAGACTTAATGTTTTTTGGGTCGCTGAATCCGAATCCGAGGTCCATTTAACCCCATCAGATCAGGATTTTGACATAACCTCAAAAAACCAATATGGCGGACACATTTTTGAAAAGTTCATCGGATTCGCTTGAAATTCGTTACTCGGGGGTTTTTGGGGTCGCTGATTACGAATTTAAAGTCTGATTTCAAAAATTCAAAATGGCGGATCCAATATGGCGGACAAGTTTTTGAAAAATTCATCGGATTCGCTTGAAATTCGTTACTCTGGGGTTTTTGGGGTCGCTGATTACGAAATTGATGTCGGTTTTTCAAAATTTTGAATTTGAAAAAATTTTGAAAAAAAAAATTTGAATTTTGAAAAACCGACATCATTTTCGTAATCAGCGACCCCAAAAACCCCAGAGTAACGAATTTCAAGCGAATCCGATGAATTTTTCAAAAACTTGTCCGCCATATTGGATCCGCCATTTTGAATTTTTGAAATCAGACTTCAAATTCGTAATCAGCGACCCCAAAAACCCCCGAGTAACGAATTTCAAGCGAATCCGATGAACTTTTCAAAAATGTGTCCGCCATATTGGTTTTTTGAGGTTATGTCAAAATCCTGATCTGATGGGGTTAAATGGACCTCGGATTCGGATTCAGCGACCCAAAAAACATAAAGTCTACATAGTGAGACCCCCAGATCAGAACTTTTTTTTTTTGTGTGGCTGTGTTATTAATTACTACGTTCTAAATAAATACAATGTTTCCAGAATACAATGTTTTTATTTCTATTTTAAAACTTCTATCATTATTAACTTCATTTGATGTAATGTTTATATAGAGCTTAATTTTTAACTAATATAAGCGTTTAATCGTGCGTGCCCTCAATGTCATACTTTATATGCAGTTAGGACAAAAAATTATGTTCGCATCATGGGCGCAAAGGTGATTACGACTTTGGCTAAATTTCGGGACCTCGGGGACACATTTGCTTCCTCGGCTTCGCCTCGGGCGCGAAATTGTGTCCCCTTGGTCCCTTCATTTCGCCATCGTCGCAATCACCTATTATTATACTTGCCATTTAACTTCTTAATAATTATTGAAAAGTAAGGTTATTTCGTTGTAGTTTTCAATATAGTTGTTATCCATGAGTTCGATAACATTTGAGACAAACAAAAATTGACTTTTGTTTTGAACTCAACCCGTAAAAAAAAGGTTTACTTTCCAAGCAATTATTTTTTTACGTCTTATGATTGTGTAAAAAAATGATCTAAAAGTTATTAAACATTAAAATGAACTAATCAAAATTTTTTACAGAGCAATGTCGGATTTAATATTAACGTGTAAGCCTTTTCAATTAGTCCACTTTACTTCGTCGGGTAAAAGTCGGATAACTCGAACAGTAGATATAACATTACTGAAATGGATTAATTTTGATAACAAAAAATG
Source organism: Leptopilina syphax (assembly GCA_032872505.1). Taxonomy (NCBI): domain Eukaryota; kingdom Metazoa; phylum Arthropoda; class Insecta; order Hymenoptera; family Figitidae; genus Leptopilina; species Leptopilina syphax. The sequence continues at coordinate 51,436,341 of CM065468.1, forward strand.
CTGTGTCTATTTAGCCCGCTAGCGGGATGAATAGTGACAGTAAATTATTTATCCCGCTAGCGGGATACAACGTAATGACGGTAAGTTATTTAGCCCGCTAGCGGGATAAGTAGAGGTTTTAGGTTATCTATCCCGCTAATTTTAAAAATAATAAATTTGAAGTATTTACTTATCTATAGATACATGGTAAAAATTGTTAAAGAATCAGGAAATTAAAAATAAATAATATTATTCATACCAATTAATTTGTTTAAGCATTTACATGTTAAAGCAACTTTTATTCGAAATTAACATTTCTAATATTCACTTATTATAGTAAAAATCCTTCATAATAAAACGTTAAGATATAAAATCTATGAAAGTATAAATTTTTTTAAAAACGTTACCTATCATTTAAATATAAGGGTAATGTCACCTTAAGAGGACCGCCTAAGCTTTTTTTCAGAAAAATTCTTTATGAAAGCAAATCAATCGAAGGTTTCTATTCCAAGCTTTAGTTTACATCCCTAGATAAGTGTTTATACCATAATAGCTTTGTTTTATTTTTACTTGGAAAAAACAATTGACTTTAAAAAAATAAATAATTTTTAAGGAATGAAAAAAGTGTAACCTTGAGTGGACCACTCCTATAAAATTGTAAAAGTTATTTTAAATTCTTTAATGTATTTAATATTTCTGATATATTGAAACTAAATGTATGCTTATGCAGCTTCAGACCATTTATGTGTCGCAATGTTTACAAATGAAACCACTTTTAATAATTTTGGCACATATCACATCAATATCACAAAAAAATTAATAAAGAACATAAAACATAGTTTCAAACAAATTTATTGTCAATTTATTTCCTTAAAAATGGTAAACTGACATTAAAAATATAAAAAACAGACAGTCCTCTCATGGTTATAAACAGTGGTCCACTCATAGTGACATACAACTTTTTATGTCAGCCACCATAATTTTTTTTAGTCAAAATTATCACTTAATTAAACTAAGACAATCAATTTCAATGTCCAAAGTAGTAGGAAAAAAATAAGTTACCTTTTAAAACTTTAATTTTACACTACTTTTACACTTCTGAATCACTTTACTTATTATTGTAAGAGCGACTTCTTTTTTGTTTTGTATTCTTAAAAATGCGTTACACCAAACAATAACGTACATGTTTATCGCGGAACTTAATTTCTTACGGTTTCTAGGTGCGGTGCTGCTATTCGTTTTATTTATTTCACGTTTCCGCTGTCAGATAACTTAAAAGCTCAGGTGGTCCACTCAAAGTGGCGGTCCACTCAATGTGACATTACCCAATTTTTATTATAATTTTAATTTGTTTTATACAATATAAAAACTTTATAATATAGGTTTTTTTACACACTGTGCAGAACCAGTGTTTCGTTTTTGGACCTGATTTTCTGCCAATGCATAATAAATGTGACCAGATGAGACATCAACGCAAGGATCTTCTTGAATGTCTTTCTCACAGACTCCACAATTCAATGAATTTTTTTTCATTATATTTTGAATTTTTAAAAGTAGTTCCCACCCTTTTTGTGAGAAATAGTCCTTGACAATTATTAAGTCAACTTCGTTGTCAACAATTGCCGAACTAACGAATTTGGGGTTTTTTTCTGTAAAGTCGGTTTCAACAATTTTGTAACACCCTTTTATAGCTTCTTGAGCCACGTCGACATTTACAACCCAACTTAAAATTTCGGTTATTTTTTATTCTAAGTGGAGCCTTGTGGAAGGAAGTGAATTGCTGTCGTTTGAGCTAAATTTCTTGGTCGTCCTCGTGATTTCGGAATTTCTGGCATTACAATATTTTTTTTCCAGAATCTCTTCAAAAATTTCACATTCTGCATCTTCTAACTGATCTTCATCAATATATTGTTCGATTAGTTTATCCAGTTTATCGTCAGAAGTTTGCAGAAGTAAAAAATCTTCGACTTGCTGGTCTTCTTCGTTTACCGGAATCACGAGGACTTCCTGTTCCTTATTTGAGCAGAAAAACAATTCAGGTATATCCAGAATTAGAGCGTCTTCGGATAAAATTTCTTCATTCTCCATTTCACTAATATTTTTATTATCTATTTCCACAGTAGATATAATACTAGAATCAATGCACTGGAGATGAAGTGGCAATCTATTTAATAGACGATGCTTTACCTATAATACAAAAAGAGTATAAATCATTAATTTACTAGCCAATTTCACTCTCAAGACATGGTATTTTTTATTAGTATGCAAATTAAAAAAAAATTATTTTTAAGTATTAACAAAAATGTAATAACATTTATTATTAGTTATAGTTGTGGTGCAAATAAATACATAATTATAATCAATAATAAAATAATACATTTTTTGTGTTATAATTATAGTGTAAATAAATATAATATTATATTAATTTAATAATATTATATTATTTTTATCATTAATTTATTATCTAACATTTCTTAAAATTAAAAAATTATTATTCAATATACTTAACAATTTTTACCATATGCATCGTTTTACCATGTATCTATAGATAAGTAAATACTTTAAAATGTACTATTTTTTAAATTAGCGGGATAGATAACCTAAAACCTTTACTTATCCCGCTAGCAAGCTAAATAACCTACCGTCATTACGTTGTATCCCGCTAGCGGAATAAATAATTTACTGTCACTATTCATCCCGCTAGCGGGCTAAATAGACATAGCGAACAAAAAAAGCAGTTTTTAACAAAGTATATGCCCCCTCCGTACAATGAGGAAACTAATAAATTGTTGTACGATTTAATACAAAATAATGAAAATGCACTTGACAGTAATTGGCCAGAGTATGTTGTTAAAATTGTTGGTCATGTAGGTGAGTCAAAAATTTACCTACTAAAATTTTGTTGTGTAAAACAAAATGCGTAAAATTGGTTCTTTTTAAGTTTAATTTGTTTATATATATTGAGAATACATTTTATGATTTATAATATTTTATTTGTTATAAGACATAAGTCTATACAAAGAATTTGCGATCAATTACAAAATTTTTTCCTTTTACTTCCTCATAGAGGAAGTATTGTAATACCAAAATTTTTCGAGTTCTATTTTTTGACATATCTTTATGTTATTTGACCTCAGGAGTTCAAAAATGACATTTTTAAAAAATGTATTTCCGTATGTGTGTGTGTAAACATCACATTTTCATAAATATCTCGAAATCATCAAGAGCTTTCGGGTTGAATTTTTTTAAAATTGTAGATCTCACCTGCGGACATAAAATGAGAGTACTTTCTGATATATTAATAAAGTTAAACTAAATTTTTTTTTATTTTTAATTTTTCAAAAAAACGTTTTTTGCCCATAACTTTAAAAAAATGTTAGGACACCTATAAATGTTTTTCCATAATTTTGTAGAGTTTTTTTAGACGCATTTTTTGAGCCCTAATTAAACATTTTTCGTCTATATTAACCGGAGTTATTATACTTTTAAAAAGGGAAATTAGTCTCCCAAGTGTCTTTGTGTATTTAATAACTTTATGAAGTTAACAGCGAAAAAATGCTGGGTGGCTGATACCCAGTTTTCAGTTTAAGGTGATTTCAGTAGTTTAAAAAAACATTTTTTTAATTATTAAGATTAAATAAATTATTATGAAACTTATTTTCCTTCAAAATAGATGTACTGAGCTACATAAGATAATTTTTCTGAAACATTATATCCTTTTCCAGCTTAGAGAACACACTTTAAAGTCCCCGGGTGTCGCACACCCAGTGTGCGGTTTAAGGATGGATTCGGAAGTGTGCGGTTTGAGGTTTAACTATTAAATTATTGTAACTATCTTGTAGGGTATTTAGATCCTCCTTATCTCCCTTTTTAAATATCATTTTTAATATTATGTTTGACCAGGAATAAGGTACTTCCTCTCTTTCCATGATTCTATTAAATAAATTTCGTAGATATTCAATGCAGTTCGAGGGAAGATTTTTAAAAAATTCGAAGGGGATACTGTCTGAACCTGGAGTTTTATTATTTTTACTTTTGTTAAGGCTTACTATTACTTCTTCTATTGTTATATGTGATTCCAGAAAGGGGTTGATATCAGTCACAACTAAAACATTTTCACGAGTCAGAGAGAAAGTTGAAAAATTTGATTGAGTTGCTTAAAAAAACACACCACTCAGTCAAACTTATATGATCTTGCAATTTATAGCGTGTCCTCTATCTGTTTACTATTTTTCAGAATGTAGAAGAATCCCTGGCTGCCATCATTTTGTTTAATGAGGTGTAATTCGTTTTCAAATCCTGAATCTCTACACATTTTCAATAACTTTTTAACTAAATTTTAAAAATTAACACATTCCTGATCAAACCACGGTTTCGAGGTGCCATATTTGTAACTATAGTTGCTTTTAATCATTCCCAACTTATCAGCGCTAATTAAAATTGTTGTAATTAGATCACTTTCCAACTTGTTGACAGAATCGATATTATTTTTCTCAAAATCAAAAAGTTTCATTAAATCAAAATACTCATTTTCTAAATTTCCATTCCATTTTAGTCTAGAACTAACTTTCTCACGCACTATTTTTATAGTCATAGATGTCACAATTGGAAAGTGATCAGATTTCTTTATTAAATGATCAACTCGCAGATCAGCAATATCGTCAACGCTATTAATATTTGACCAAAATAAATCAATTGTTGATTTTCCATTCGTATTTATAAAAGTATAATTTGCCGGAGAATCATTCGCCGTTCTACCATTCATTAAAATAAATCCATTGTTTTACATATTAGAGAGTATTTTTATTCCCTTATTATCACATTTTAAATCTAAATTATATCTATCGATAGATAAATTTTTATTATTCATAATTAACTCTTCCGAGAGCTGGTTAAGATTACCTATTCTAGAGTTAAAATCGCCGCCAATAATAATTGGTAAATCAGGGAATCTCTGTGATATTGTGTTATTTTGGTCATTCAATATTTCTAAAAAATCATTAAAATCAGAATTCGGGCTTGCATAGACTAATCTTAATATAAATCTGTAATTTCCCCGAAGAAATTTGACAAATATACATTCTTCAGAAATAAACAATGATTGAGACTTTTACTTATTCCTATGAAAGGCTACAAGCAGTCCTCCTCTTGCTCTCTTTCTCTCGAAGCTCTTTTTGTTGCTCTGCTGAAGATGACGTCATGTTCGGGTAGAAATTTCGTAGTGTATGGTAGAGGATTGTTCATGAACCACGTTTTATTTAAACTCACAATATCAGTAGTAAGTCTGTTAGATTCAGTAGACCGTGAATATTCTAAAATATAATTCTTCGTTAGTTTGTGACTAGTTATGCCTTATCGTTATTATTCGTATTATCACTTCGCTTTGTTTGGCTTACAAATTTGCTGATTAATCCGTTCTTGGTTTTATCATTGTGTCTCTTTATCTTTTTTTCCAATGATGTTTTGGCTCCCTCCGGTCTACCTCTTTTCCTTTTTTTCAGAAGTGACTGATGTTGTGAAAGCGTTTGTGTCGCAACTGTCATTATTTCCATTTTCAGTCGAGGGTTGTATTGCTTGGGAAGACTGTATCAACTTTGAAATCATATTTAGATGGTATGACTCATTGTCCATATAAATGTATTGACCTCTAATAGTTGCTGTCTTTCCTTGCTTTTCCAGTGTTTGTTTACATTTCAGCAGTTTATTGTAGTGATTCTTCCTCTTTTCTCTTGCCTCTTTCGACAAATCGTAAGAGACTTCAATATTCATTGAGCCAAAATTTTTAATTTTCTGAAATATTTCAGTTTTACCTTTAGGATTTGCAAATTTTATCAATATTGTTCTTGATTCCACAATTCTGACAATCCTTTAAATGGAAATTATATCCCTAGGATCCAGGGTGACCTCTGATTGATGGAAAATTTCACTTATTGTTTTAAAGAGATCATCATTTTCTTTCGGAGAATCATTCACTTTAAACAATATGATGTTATTTATTCTGTCTCTGTTGATCAAGTATTCAATTTTTTTTCACAATTGTTCATTTTATTTTTTAGAGACTTATTTTCCAGCTCTAGAGCACATATCACTTCACTATATGAGGCAATATCTTTTTTCATGGCCGCATTTTCACTTCTTATCACTAATAATTCACTTTCTACTAAATCCATTTTATTATTTAAACTTTTTGTATCCATTTGGATATTTAGAAGTAAGTCTATTAGTTCGTCGTTCGTTTTCATTTTTTGCTTTATCGAGCCTGTAAACACTATATATACAAATCTTTTACAGAGCGAATTCAAAACACGTCTGTCTTGCTCGAAAGCTAGATCGCAAATCATTTTATGATTTATGAAATATTATTTAACAGACACATATGAACAAGCTGTCATGAGATTAAACGAACTCAAGATTAAGGAATTCGCATATACAGAATCGGAAGTAGACCCCGAGAAAAAGGCAAAATTACCAGCAAGTAAAATTAAACAACAGTTGAAGTCTTTGCCAGATTTAAATAGTATTATGAATGTTTCCACTTTTAGAGAGCCCCATCCTGGTATTTCAGGAGTTAAATCAAAAAATGTATCGAATTTTAAACAATACAGAAACTCTACGACTTTTTCAGGTTAGTATATTACTTTTGGAACTCAATTGTAAAAATTCAAATTTATCTGTTTCATTGCTAATCTCGCTTAATTCGTCGTTTGCAAAGTTAATTCCTTTATAATTAACATTTATAACTTTCTAAAGTTATCAGCAAAAGGCAAAAGGAAAAAAAAAATTCTAATGCTCAGCGTAAGTATATTTTTCTTATTAATTTCTATTTTTCGAGAATCTGAAAAATGTAAAATCATTTTATTTTATAATTTTTTTAACTTGAGATAAATTAAAAGTTAATATTAACAATTTTTCAATTATAATGACAATAATTTTTTTCCTTTTTTTGATTTAAAGTTCTAATATTTTTTAGGCAATAAGATAGTCAATCAGACGTCAGACGTCAATCGTCTGAAAAATAATATAGTAGATTCTGATTCGTCAGAAAATTATAATCATGTTCCCCAAAAAAAAAGAAGGATGCTAAAAAATAATTTTAAACTCAAAGTAAGTAAAATTTTCTTCTTAATTTCTAGTTTTTGAGAATCTAAAAATCGCTTTATTTTACAATTTCCTTTAATTTAGAACAATTCAATTTTAGAAACTAATGCATTTTAAAATGCTTTTAATAACTTTTTCGAAACAGCTTAAAAGTGACTACCAAAATATCTTAAAATAAAATGCCTTATTTTTACAGTGAAATTAAAAATTAATATTGTTAACAATTTTTCAATCATATTGGCAATAATTTATTTTCTTGATGGTAAAAACTGAAAAATATGTTAGCAATTATTTAACAATTATTTATTATTTATAAAAATATTTTTTTCTTTTTTAATAAACGAATCTTAATTTTGTTTTAGGTAATCCTTGCACGTGAATTTACTGACGAGGATGTCTCGTCAGAAGATCTAGACTTTGAGGTTACAGATGTAAAAAAGAATGTCTTAGGGAATCCCCGAACTCAGACTTACAGCCTAATTGAAGAAACACATGATAAAACACATATTCACATAATGAAAGTCGTAAATATGAAAAAAGTAAGAATAAAAAAATGTTATTCATAAATTTTGAAAGTACTATTTTCTTACATACATATATTACAATTTTGATCAAATAAATTTTTCTCAATTTTCTTAGATTTTTCTGTTGTAATGCGAGAAATAAAATCATTACGAATTAAATTTAAGGACGTAATAGATAATACAATATTATTAATTGGAATGATTGAAAATCTTGCGATTCTGAACTTGGCCAACAAAAAAAGTTTCGAGGAAGAATATTAATTAATTCTGCCTCTGCAAACTCTTGAAGACCTTGCACATCTTAATGAGAACCTTGAAAATGAGGAGTGCAATAACCATTTTGTAAGTAAAAAATTTATTATGGTATTTCTTACGTTTTAGTTCTATAATATTGTTCAAAGAAAAATTTTAAACTAAAATTCTTCTGAAATTAGCTAAATTACAAATGATTGTAGAAATCCAATTATTTTCAAAAGTAGTAAAATTCTTTTTAGAAATTTAATTATTTTTATGAATAATAAAACTTTTTACAGGGATTCAATTATTTTTATAAATAATAAAACTTAATGCTGAATTTCAATTATTTTTAATACAATTTTATTGGAATTTCTCAAAAAAGTAATTATTCTTAAAAATGTTATTAAAATTTATCAAAGAAATTTAAGTATTACTTTTAATTAAATTTACTTAAAGAATTAAATTATTTCCAAAAATTTTAAAGAAATTTTTTGCGTAACAATTTAATTTTTTTAAAAATAATTTTATTAAAATTCTTTGCAAAAATCCAATTATGTTTATAAATTTACAAAAAATTTTGTCAAAATTTCAATTATCTGCATAAATAATACAATTTTTCTCCGAAATGTAATTATTTTCAAAACTTTTAATAAAATTCTTGGCTGAATTTTAATTTTTCTAATACAATTTTCATCAAATTTCTCGAAGAATGCAATTATTCTTAAAAATTTTATAAAAGTTTGTCAAATAGAATTTAATTATTTAAAAATTTGTTGATAAAATTCTTTACGAAAATTCAATTTTAAGAAACATTGAATTGTTAAATAAAATATTTATTTTTATAGTTTAATAATTAAATTGTAAAATTTTCTAAAAAATATAGATTTAAAAATAAATTTTAAATTAAAATCTTTGAAAATTTGAACTTTTCATACTTTTAATTAAGAATTCTATAGAATTAATTTTTCGCAATAAGTTTAATGGCATTTTTTTAATAATTTAAAGTTTTTAATTCCTAATATATTTAATTGAAAAATGCCAGAATAATCGAAATTTCGTAAAATTAAATTGTAAACAAAAAAGTTTTAAAATTCACAAAGAACTTTTTCAAAAATTATTTTAAAAAATTTACTATTTAAGAAGAATTTTAGTTGAAAATTCTAGAAATGAATAATTGTAATGATGAAAATAATTTTTGAAGAAGTTACAGTAACAAAGTAGCAAGTTTTATAATAATATTCTTATAGGTTATTGAATTTTACATTTTTGAATATTTTAATGTCTATATAAAATAAAAAATCGGGCAAGTGCGAGTTGCACTCGCATTAAGATCGAGGGTTCCGTACACCAAAATAAAACTTATTTTTTATAAAAAAATATATATATAAGAAATATAATTGATTAAAATTAACATATATAAACTTATTGACCTGAAATTCGGTATACATATGTATTTTTATTACATGTAAATTACAAGAAAAAACTATAAAAATCCATATTGACAGGGTCATTTTTTGCAATTTTTCCAAAAAAATTGAATTTCTTTCCCTTCTAGTTCCCAAATATCTCCACCAATCAAGTTCGCTATATTTTTCCTGTAATCTGCACTTAAAACTGAACATCCTTACAGAATTTCATCTTACCATTTTGAGATTTATAAAATTAAAGGGGGGGGGGGATAGGGTCATTTTTTGCTATTTTTACGAAAAAATTGAATTTCTTTCCCTTCTAGTTCCCAAATATCTCCACCAATCAAGTTCGCTATATTTTTCCTGTAATTTGCACTTAAAACTGAAGATCCTTACCGAATTTCAGCTCACCAGGTTGAGATTTGTAAAAGTTAAGGGGGGGGACAGGGTCATTTTTTGTAATTTTTTCGGAAAAATTCTATTTCTTTTCCTCCTAGTTCGCAAATATGTCCGTCAATTGTGTTCGCTATATTTTTCCTGTAATCTGCACTTAAAACTGAACATCCTTACAGAATTTCAGCTCACCAGGTTGAGATTTGTAAAAGTTAAGGGGGGGGACAGGGTCATTTTTTGTAATTTTTTCGGAAAAATTCTATTTCTTTTCCTCCTAGTTCGCAAATATGTCCGTCAATTGTGTTCGCTATATTTTTCCTGTAATCTGCACTTAAAACTGAAGATCCCTACCGAATTTTAACTTACCAGGTTGAGATTTGTAAAAGTTAAGGGGGGGGACAGGGTTATTTTTTGTAATTTTTTCAAAAAAATTGAATTTCTTTCCCTTCTAGTTCCCATATATCTCCACCAATCAGGTTCGCTATATTTTTTCTGTAATTTGCACTTAAAACTGAAGATCCTTACAGAATTTCAGCTCACCATTTTGAGATTTATAAAAGTTAAGGGGGGGGACAGGGTCATTTTTTGCAATTTTTTCGAAAAAATTAAATTTCTTTCCCTCCTAGTTCGCAAATATGTTTGTCAATCGGGTTCGTTATATTTTTCCTGTAATCTACACTTAAAACTGAAGATCCCTACCGAATTTTAACTCACCAGGTTAAGATTTGTAAAAGTTAAGGGGGGGGACAGGGTCATTTTTTGTAATTTTTTCGGAAAAATTCTATTTCTTTCCCTCCTAGTTTGCAAATATATCCGTCAATTGGGTTCGCTATATTTTTCCTGTAATTTGCACTTAAAACTGAAGATCCTTACCGAATTTCAGCTCACCAGGTTGAGATTTGTAAAAGTTAAGGGGGGGGGACAGGGTCATTTTTTGTAATTTTTTTCGGAAAAATTCTATTTTTTTTCCTCCTAGTTCGCAAATATGTCCGTCAATTGTGTTCGCTATATTTTTCCTGTAATCTGCACTTAAAACTGAAGATCCCTACCGAATTTCAGCTCACCAGGTTGAGATTTGTAAAAGTTAAGGGGGGAAAACAGGGTCATTTTTTGTAATTTTTTCGGAAAAATTCTATTTCTTTCCCTCCTAGTTTGCAAATATATCCGTCAATTGGGTTCGCTATATTTTTCCTGTAATTTGCACTTAAAACTGAAGATCCTTACCGAATTTCAGCTCACCAGGTTGAGATTTGTAAAAGTTAAGGGGGGGGGGACAGGGTCATTTTTTGTAATTTTTTCGGAAAAATTCTATTTCTTTTCCTCCTAGTTCGCAAATATGTCCGTCAATTGTGTTCGCTATATTTTTCCTGTAATCTGCACTTAAAACTGAAGATCCCTACCGAATTTTAACTTACCAGGTTGAGATTTGTAAAAGTTAAGGGGGGGGACAGGGTTATTTTTTGTAATTTTTCCAAAAAAATTGAATTTCTTTCCCTTCTAGTTCCCAAATATCTCCACCAATCAGGTTCGCTATATTTTTCCTGTAATTTGCACTTAAAACTGAAGATCCTTACAGAATTTCAGCTCACTATTTTGAGATTTATAAAAGTTAAGGGGGGGGGACAGGGTCATTTTTTGCAATTTTTTCGAAAAAATTAAATTTCTTTCCCTCCTAGTTCGCAAATATGTTTGTCAATCGGGTTCGTTATATTTTTCCTGTAATCTACACTTAAAACTGAAGATCCCTACCGAATTTCAACTCACCAGGTTGAGATTTGTAAAAGTTAAGGGGGGGGGGACAGGGTCATTTTTTGCAATTTTTTTAAAAAAATTCAATTTCTTTCCCTTCTAGTTCCCAAATATCTCCACCAATCAGGTTCGCTATATTTTTCCTGTAATCTGCACTTAAAACTGATGATCCCTACCGAATTTCAGCTCATCAAGTTAAGATTTGTAAAAGTTAAGGGGGGGGGACAGGGTCATTTTTTGTAATTTTTTCGGAAAAATTCTATTTCTTTTCCTCCTAGTTCGCAAATATGTCCGTCAATTGTGTTCGCTATATTTTTCCTGTAATCTGCACTTAAAACTGAAGATCCCTGCCGAATTTCAGCTCATTAGGTTAAGATTTGTAAAAGTTAAGGGGGGGGGACAGCCCATTTTGCGTGGCTGGGACGGACACACGAGTGATTTCATAAGGGTTCCGTCAGTACACCTATGGTGTACGGAACCCTAAAAATGATCAAATATTTATTTGAAAATGAAGTTATTGATGTCTTCAAATAATTTTCGTTTTAAAAATCTGGAAAAATTCCGTTTTTTAATTTAAAAAACCTGGAAAAGTCAGAGAATTTGAAAAGAGCAAAAGCGTGGCAACCGGGGGCAGATCAGATCTCTCGAAGTGGCCCTGGCCAGGGCCAGGTCAAAATTTCTGCACGGGTAGTCTACGTCGAATCGTTCCTAAGAGCCGATTATATTTAGGTCCATCCATGTTCCCGTGGATTATTATCGGTCCAATCTATAATTAGAATAAAATAATGAAATTATCTTTATAAATAATAAAATTTATCGACTTATATTAAAAAAAATTATTAGAAATTCAGAGTTTCATGTAAAAAATAGTTTTGAGTTTATAAATAAAATTAAAGATTTTCATATTCCTAACGACTTCATTTTGGTCTCACTTGATGTTAAATCACTATTTACAAACGTTCCTAAAGAATTAGTTTTGAAATGCACAAAATTAAAATGGAGAGAAATCAGGCAGCACACAGATATTCCCGACAATATATTTTTAGACATTTTAGAATTTTGTATTGATAGTGCGTATTGTTCTTTCAATGGTAAATTTTATAAACAGATTTTTGGTACTCCGATGGCTTCTCCATTATCTGGCACCATTGCTGACTTAGTGATGGAGAAACTTGAATCGGATGTCCTTAAGAAATTAGATTTTGAATGTATTTTTTATTTTAGGTATGTGGATGATGTTATTACATGTATCCACAAGGATAACGTTAATTGTCTTCTTGATGCCTTCAATGGCTATAATAATAATATACAATTTACCATTGAAATTGAAAATAATGGTCGTATTAGTTTTTTGGACACCCTTCTAATAAGAGAGAGCAACTCTATCATGACTGATTGGTATCACAAAGATACTTTTTCTGGTAGATATTTAAACTACAATTCCAATGTTTCTGTTAAAGATAAAATTTCCATTGTTTATGGCTTGGTGGACAGAGCCATTAAATTGTCTGATAAGAAATTTTTTAATGATAATTTGAAATTTGTTCACGATATCCTAATTAAAAATAATTACCCTGTAACCTTTTTAAATAAATATATTAATTTACGTTACCAATTTTTATTAAATAACAATGTTAATAATAATAATAATATCAAAGAACCTTTTTCTTCCTCTAATTTAGTCGTTTTGCCTTACGTAAATGAGCTGCAATATTTTTTTAAAAGTTTATTTAATGAGTACAATGTTGGTGTCGTTTTCTCTTACGATAAGGATCCGTTTAAAATTTTTTCAAAAAATAAAGACCCTACTTCTTTTGATTTAAAATCGCATTTGGTTTATTGTGTACCTTGCCAATGTGGAGCTTGCTACATTGGTGAGACTGGTAGATATATTAAAGATAGACTAAGTGAGCATAAGAGGGATTGTAGAAATGATAGTAGAAAAACAGCTTTGGTCACTCATGCTCATGAGAATGACCATCTATTTAATTTCGAAGCAACAAACATCATATGTAACGAACGAAATTACAGACGAAGGAAATTTAGAGAGATGTTTCACATTCTCAAGTCCGAAAACTCTGTTAATAAACAGACTGATTTAAATAATTTGAATCAGTTTTATCATTCGTTAATTCTCAGCACTAATTAACTAATATATTTATTTTGTATTAAAAATTTTCTTAGATTACTGCTTATTTGAAATTTGAATTTACCTACTGTATGGGTTTCTTCCTTACCATATATAGAGGTACTTTTCATTTTCACTTACTATCACTGTAATTCACCAACATATTTGAACAATTTGAACAAGAGGGATCAAGCATGCTAACACATGTTTTTTCTTTCCTCTTCTTTTTCCGTTTGTAAAATTTTTTTATTATTAACAACATTATTAACAACATGTTTTATTTTAAACTTGTCCTTGTTGACAAATCAAGATTTATTTTTTTGAATTATATTTTTAATAAATTTCCGGGAAGAAACCTTCTTGGTAAGTTATAGGTTATATTATAGGTTATGTTCTTCTAGATATTTTTAATGTTTTTTTTACTAATAATTGTATGTAATTTCAGTTTAAAATTATCTGAGGATGCCTGTCGTCGACGGGCGAAAGCTAATAAATAATTATAAAATTATATGAATGGATTTTTTCAAAAAAAACAAAATAAGATCTCACTAAAATTACAAATCCAAACAAAATAACATCGTAATATTTATATTAAAATAGTTTTGAAAAAAAGTAATTCTATGAATTATTTTTTATTGATTTTTTTAAAAATGAATTATTTTCAATATTTAATATTTTCAATATTTCTGAAAATTGAAATACATACACGAAACAATTTAACAACATTAGAATTTTTTTTTTAACATTTTGAAGAAAATAATCATATTTAACATTTTTAATTAAATGTCTTTAAAAAATTATTTAAAAAAAATTCTTTATTTATTCTCGAAAAATTAAATTTCAATATTAATAAAAAACTAATTTTTAGAATTGTTTTATTATTATTTTTTAAGATTCAATTACATTTGAACAAAGTAAATTAAATTTTTTGAGAATTTATTTATAATTATTAAAATTCTTATAAAACTTAAAGATTTTTTAATTATTTTTTTAAATTTAATTATTTTTAAAACATTTTACTAAATTTAAATTATTTTTTAAAAGATTTTACCAAATTTCAATTTTTTAGACATTTTTTAATTGAATGTAATTGTAAAACTATTGTCTGTCAAAAATGATTTAGAAATATTTTTTAAAAGTTAATTTTTACAAGTAAAAATGATTTGTACGAATTTGTATGAAATTACTAGCGAAATTCGTGCGGCGTTTTGGAACGTTTTTTCGAACAAATATTCGTAGATACAAATAATAACCGAAAAATTTTTATTAAAAATTTTCGTTCAAATTAACGTATAAAATTCAAGTAAATTAATTTTTGAAAATTTTTAGAAAATTTCGGACTATATTTCGTATGGAATTCCGCATGTAATGTCAGCTTCATTCATACAAATTTTGTTCGGAAATTTAAACGAAAATTTTTGAGAAAAATTTTTAGCTGACACTTTATATTCTCTTGAGCATAATGATGGAAATTTCTTGTATTCTAAATTCCAACATTTACAAATGAGCTCTCATCGGTAAAGAGTATTTTACTTAGAAAATTTGGATTTTGTTCAATTCTTCTTAGCATCGATTGGGTTAATGCCAAGCGGTTTTCCAGATCATTTATTTTTAATTCTTGAACGCGAGTCGGATGATAGCCGTGCCATTTTTCTCTTTTTAAAATTCGTTGGACTGTCAAATAAGACATACCTAGTTGTTCTGCAGTGCCTCTTATTCCAATTTCTGGATTATTTTCGACCAACTCTGCAACTCTCTCTTCATTCTGAGGTATTCTTTCAGTTCGTGGTTGTCCAGATTTTCCCTTTTTATCAACATTAACGTTTCCTGAATTTCGAAATCTGTGTACTGCTGCAGATATTACTTTATCCGTCGGCCAAGTGTCGTTTAAAGGATGATTTTCGGCATAATTTCTACTGGCCTGTAATGCATTGTTCCCATTCGCAAAGTACAACTCTACCATTTCAACGTACTCCGCGGGTGTATATGCCACCATTTTAAAAATGGTTGTGTATTAAAAAACTATACTAAAAAACTACAATTAACAATAACAATAAATAAATGTAATAAACTGAACTCTAATAATAAACTAATTAACTATAAAACTAATAAACACTTTTAAAATTTAAAGAACGGAATACGACGCCACAAACAAATTACTAATAAATGCTCAACACGAATTGACACTAATAAATTATCAAAATGAATCTTGCTTTTATTAAAAATTTTACGATCGTTTTTTGTTTTAAATTTTATAGACAACCTAGGCATTGCTGACACCTCGATAGCTATTGGTTAAAATTTGCGCCGTGATGTAAAATTATCTAAAAATTTTTTCGAAAACCCGTTTATGAAAAAGTTCAAACCGTTATTTTTTCTAATTTAAAAGTGTCAATTTTAAAAATTGTCTAAATTTATTTAATCACAATTATAATGTTAAATAATTAGAATACCGTCTAATCCTAAAAAGATGAAAATTAAGCTAATAAAAATATTATTTATCCCAATATTATTATTTTCTAATTGTCATTTATTCAAATGCTAAATTTTTCAAAATGTAAGGTAATAAAATATTTCTGTTATGAAATAGTATATCACGATACTAGGCCAGAAAGTTGGATTTCCTGGCCGGCGTGATATATAAGGCCGAGGCGAAGCCGAGGCTTTATATATCACGCTCGCTAGGGTATCCAAATTTCTGGCCGTGTGTCGTATACAATTTTTCTGTATCTCTAGCCGAAAGTACGTTAAATAATTATTGTTTGAATAAAAAAAAAGCTCAATAAGTTGCCCGCCCGACTTTTGCAAAGTCGAGGCGAAGCCGAGACTTAGCTGGTCGGGGCGGGCATGAAAAAAATTATAAGTAAAAAATAATTGGAAGTAAAATTTAAAAAATAGTAAACAAGAAATTTTCTTTTACAAATAAATATTTAATAATTAAAAAATAATAAAAGAAAATAAGAAATTTCATGCATTATTTTAATGATTGTCAGTTGTTTACAAAACGTGACCTCTGTAAGTAACGTGTCTGTGTGGTTGCTATGCTAACATGTACGTGTGTTGAAATTCTTGTAACCAATCAGAGCGCTCGTTGGGTCTGTCGAGCCGGCCACAAAAGTCGCTATTCCTGGAGCCAAATCAGACCGGGAAGGCAGTACTTTTGGCAAAGGGATACAGAAAACTTAATTTTCTCAAATCTTGATTAACTCAAATAACCATGAAATATGTTTCTTAATGATTATAAATATCATTTGACAGAATATTTACTTTAAGAAATATTAATTGCAATTTTTTTATACTTGAATAACTTTTCTTTTTAAGGTTAAAAAATAAAAATAGGATTTTGATCGAAAAAAATTGATTTTCGTTCATTATAGATAATTATTGTAAAAATAAATGATAAAACATTTTTTTCGAAAACATTCTTATGAACAAAAAAATAATTTTTTAAATTTTAACGTATTTTTTTATTAAATTTTCTTAAAAAATCTACACCATATAATAGTTTTTAGTACAGGAAAATTGTTCCAAATTTTTTAAATTTTTTTTTGGTCCAAGTTTGACGGTCAACACTTTCTTAGAAAAAAATTACACGTTATTGCCTATAAGTAATTCTTATAGTGTAGCAAATGACCTTTAAAATAAGCCTAAGATCATTAAAAAGCGTTCATTATTTTAGAAGTTATTCAAATTTTTGTAAAACATTGAAAATGACGATTTTTTAAAAATATCTAAATAAAATATAAGCGAAATAACTTCCAAAAGATCTTGTTTTTTTCAAAATTATATCATCTTTCAAAAAGATAAAAAAAAATTTTAGATTTCATACATTTTATATTTTAAAATGTTTTTCAATCGCCTGAAAATGGGTGGTCTGTCAATTTTGTCCGGTAGTGTATGCATTAACCCATTAACGCCTGAATGCACTGAATTTTTAGTCTGACTTCAAACTTAAGTATTTCTTAATAAACATAATATTTTCTTCTCGGACAAAATTTTTTTTATGTATTGGAGTATCCTCTATCCGAATATCATGTTTAAAAATTATTACAAAATTGTTTAACAATATTTTTTTGCATATAATTAAAAAATTGCACAATTTTTTAATGATTTTTTTTTTAAAATCTTAAATTTAAATGTCAAAAAAATTTTTTTAACGGTTCACATTTCCATAAATCGTGCACTCGATTGTTGCACTTTCCAAATATATATCGTCCTTTTGTAAATAAACTTTTGATTTTTCAAAATGGCGGCTAAAAACTCAAAAATTTATGAAAATTTAAAATTTATTGTCCGATGTACATTTTTTTTAAAATTTGGCTGGAAAATGCTTACTCGCGGGTTTTTGGGGTCGCTGATAACGAATCTGAAATTACTTTTTGAAAATTCAAAATGGCGGATCCAATATGGCGGACATAATTTTCAAAAATTAGTCGGATTCTCTTCAAAATCCTTACTCGGGGGTTTTCGGGGTCGCTGATTACGAATATGAAATTACTTTTTGAAAATTTAAAATGTCGGATCCAATATGGCGGAAAAAATTTTCAAAAATCAGTCGGATTCTCTTTAAAATCCTTACTCGGGGGTTTTCGAGGTCGCTGATTACGAATCTGATATTACTTTTTTAAAGTTTAAAATGGCATATCCCATATAACGGGTAAAGAAGGTTAAATTTTATTTAATCCTTTTGAAAATTCTTACTCAAGGGTTTTTAAGGACACTTTATTTGATTATCCTTAATTATTTTGAACATCTTTAGCAACCAGTTGCTAAACTGATGTTTCCAATTCTCACCGCGTGGAGGTAGATGAACAACGAGAATCTTATTTTTTTAAAATTTAAAAAAAATTTTTTTTTTTTGCTTTTCTTAATTTTTAATTTTTTTTTATTTAAAATTTTTTTATTTTATAAATTAATATATAATATATTATATTAAATTTAAAGTTGTCCAACTTTTTTATTCTTATTGCTTCTCTACTCTCCGTGTGCCTGTTTAAAACATTTTTACAAAAATATTGAAGACAGGTGCGGCAAGATTTTCGTGTTCTTATTGAACATTTATTTGTTGAGCAATATTTTTGTGATTCGTTTCTTTCCACAACAGAATTTTTGCACTTTTTGTTTATCAGATAACTTTTGCTAATGCTTATAGAAAACTCTTTTATCCCAATTTTTTTCGATTCGCTGTTTACAGTGTTGTGTAAAATTACCGCATTCGTTATTGCTGATTGAATTAAGCGCTCAAATATCACCCAAGTCCATTTTTTTGATCTGATGATTGGCAACACGCGACTACAATACTGGTCATAAGCAAAAAAAAATTTAAAAAAAAATTTTTTTAAAATAAGATTCTCGTTGTTCATCTACCTCCACGCGGTGAGAATTGGAAACATCAGTTTAGCAACTGGTGACTAAAGATGTTCAAAATAATTAAAGATATTTAAATAAAGTGTCCTTAAAAACCCTTGAGTAAGCATTTTCAAAAGGATTAAATAAAATTTAACCTTCTTTACCCGTTGTATGGGATATGCCTTTTTGAATTTTAAAAAAGTAATATCAGATTCGTAATCAGCGACCTCGAAAACCCCCGAGTAAGGATTTTGAAGAGAATCCGACTGATTTTTGAAAATTTTTTCTGCTTTATTGGATCCGCCATTTTGAATTTTCAAAAAGTAATTTCAGATTCGAAATCAGCGACCCTGAAAACCCCCGAGTAAGGATTTTGAAGAGAATCCGACTGATTTTTGAAAATTTTTTCTGACATATTGGATCCGCCATTTTGAATTTTTAAAAAGTAATTTCATATTCGTAATCAGCGACCCCGAAAACCCCCGAGTAAGGATTTTGAAGAGAATCCGACTAATTTTTGAAAATTTTGTCCGCCATATTGGATCCGCCATTTAGAATTTTCAAAAAGTAATTTCAGATTCGTAATCAGCGACCCCAAAAACCCGCGAGTAAGCATTTTCAAGCCAAATTTAAAAAAAAATGTACATCGGACAATAAATTTTAAATTTTCATAAATTTTTGAGTTTTTAGGCGCCATTTTGAAAAATCAAAAGTTTATTTACAAAAGGACGATATATATATTTGGAAAGTGTAACAATCGAGTGCACGATTTATGGAAATGTAAACCGTAAAAAAAATTCTTTTGACATTTAAATTTAAGATTTAAAAAAAAAAATCATTAAAAAATTGTGCAATTTTTTAATTATATGCAAAAAAATATTGTTAAACAATTTTGTAATAATTTTTAAACATGATATTCGGATAGAGGACACTCCAATACATAAAAAAAATTTTGTCCGAAAAGAAAATAGTATGTTTTTTTAAGAAATACTTAAGTTTGAAGTCAGACTAAAAATTCAGTGCATTCAGGCGTTAATGGGTTAAATAAAATACTTCTTAAGAATTCAATTTTTTTTACAAGTAATAAAATTTTTTACCTAAATTCAATTATTAAAAATATGTAATAAAAATTCAATTATCAGGGTTGCCACAGGTTGGGGAAATCATGAAAAAGTCAGAGATTTTTTTTAAAGCACTAGGAAAAATGGATTTTTTTGGAGAAATTCAATTATTTTCATGAATAGTAAAACGCATCACAGAATTTCAATTATTTCTTAAAAAATGTGTAATTATTGTGGAAAATTTTATTTTATTGCCTCAAAAAGATTCAATTTTTTAAAAATTTGTCGTTAAAATTCTTTATAAGAATTAAATTTTAAGAAACATTTATTTATTTAATAAATTATTTATTTTTATATTAATAAAATAATTGTATTCATAAATAATTGAATTCTTGTAGAGTTTTCTAATAAAAATTGATTTAAAAATGAATTTTAGTTACAATTTTATATGATAATAATAATCAATTTATATTAAAATCATTGTAATGTAAATTTTAAAAAATAATTGAATTTTGAAAAGATTTCAATGTAAAATCTTTGGAAATTTGAATTTTTCATACTTTTAACTCACAATTCTGTAGAACTAAATTTTTTTAAAAATTATTTCACGTTGTTATTTTTTAAATATTTAATTGAAGAATTTCCGAAGAATCAAAATTTCGTAAAATATTGAATTGTAAAATAATTTTATTACTTAGGAGAATAATATTAAATTCTTGTAACGAATTTTTATCATATTTTCTTTTAAATAATTAGAATCATGTAAAGAATTTTATTATTTATGAAATTAATTGAATTCCCTCGCGAAAAACGAACATTGGGCAAAAGATATAGTGAAAGCTATATTACTAGATCACCATAATTATGCAAAAGTTGAGTAACTTATCAACATCCAAAGGACAGAGTTGTTCAAGCCAGAGAAAATCACGGTAAAATATCTAAGTGCCGCCACGACTCCGACGGATATTTCTCCCTATAAACCGGGTGATCTCGTATATTTGAGAAACTTTCAGTTATCAGACGCTTCGAAGCAGTTCAACGCCTCATTAGCTCCATTAAGAAGAGGACTATACTCTATTATAAGTCATCCACAAGGGCAAGTGTATGAACTAAACCTGTTCAGCCGAACAACAAAAGCTCACGCGTCACAATTATGGCCAGCAAGAGCCCGGACAGTCACTCTTACCAATCAGGAGATCAGCAACAATTGCCCCCACTCTTCAACAATTACTAGTTGTCGAGAACGGCCTAAGAGTAGGCCTCCTTCAAATCCCATAGTGACCCACATTTTTCTAAACACTGACCAAAGACGAAATTCTTTAATCGATGAGAAAAGCAAACTAGCAAACTTGTGCAGTAAAATTTCAACCAAAAAAACGAAAAGATAAACTTCAACTTTTGTCAGTAATTAAAGAATAAAGTAAGTGACATCAAAAAAGTAATCAGCGACCTCGAAAACCCCCAAGTGGTGATTTTCAAGCAAATCTGATTGATTTTTAATTTTAATGGCCGCCATATTGGATCCGCCATTTTGAATTTTAAAAACCTGAATTTATTTTCGTAATCAGCGACAACGAAAACCCCCTAGTAACAAGTTTCATTGAAATCTAAATAGTATTTTCTGAGATACTGATTTCATCCCTTAAAAATTAAAAGGGTGTTTTCTACCCTTAAAACTCAAAACGGGCCGTTATAAAGAAATACGTGTCAAATATTTTTCGATGTTTTAGTAGTAAAACCAAGTTTAAAAAAAATCAGCGTATGACACTTGGGTAGTGTTACTTGTCAGACCATCTGAATTGTGTTTAATGAAATCTAAACCATAAAATACAAAGTAAATGAGAAATTTCGCTGTAAAGTTAAAGCTAAAATATGTGTTAGTTTCATGAACACTTGACTTCCTCGTGAAAATTTTTATTTTATAAATATTATAAATTGTTTTTTTCTATGCATTAAGGTATTTCAGCATCAAAAAACTAAACTAATAAAAATGTATTTGATTCAAACAATCAATTATTTAACTATTATCAATTTAATATTAACATAAACGAAATATTATTTATTGGAGTCAATTAAATGGTATTTAAATCAATAATTTAAATAATAATTTAATTTAATTAATATGAAACCAAATATACCAAACAGTTGGTTAGTAAGTTAGTAAGATAGTCAGTAAGTTACTTAGTAAGGTAGTTAGTAAGTTACTTAGTTAATAAGTTAATTAGTAATTAAGTTTTTAAGTTAGTGAGAAAGTTACTAAGATTTTTAGTTAGTAAGTTAGTTAGTTTGTAAATTATTTAGCAAGTTAATTAGTAATTATGTTTCTAAGTTAGTTAGTATGTTAATTTGTTAGTAAGTTAATACGTTAGTTAGAAAATTAGTAAGCTACTTAGTTAGTAAGTTAGAATTTAGTTCATTAATTAGTACATTAGTCAGTAAGTTATTTTTTAAGGTAGTTAGTAAGCTAGTTAGTAAGTTTATTAGTAATAAAGTTTGTAAGTTTGTTATTTTAACACCTAACGATTTACCGTGTGTTGATTGTGCTTCTTCAGATTGCTCTTTTGTAGGTTTAGAAATATCTGCTTGCTCTTCAACAACAGAAGATAACTTCATATGTTGTAATAATTCTTTAACTGTGATGAAAAATAATAATTTAATTTAATAAATATGAAACTAAAATTATCAACCAGTTAGTAAGTAAGTTACTTAATAAGGTAATTAAAAAGTTAGTTAGTAAGTTAAATTAGTAAATTAGTAAGCTACTTAGAAAGTAAGTTAAATTAGTTAGTTAGCTTGTTATTTATTAAAATTTAAGTTAGTAAGTACGTAACTAAATATTGTCCCTGATAAAGCTAAATTCGTTCAAATTTAAGAAAACTTTGACTTGGTGTTTGATTTAAAGTAAAATTTTATTCATATAGTAAAAAATAACACCAAAATGGATTATTTTAATCTTTTCTGGTATTAATTTAATCCTAGAGGGATTAAATTGTTGCTGATTATTCTAATCTGTTCTGGTGTTATTTAACATATCGTGAATTACCGTGTGCTGATTGTGCTTCTTCAGATAAATCTGTTCTCTCTTCTACAACTGAAGATAATTTCGTATGTTGGAATTTTTCCTCAACTGTGATGAATTAAAATAATTTAATTTAATTAATATAGAACTAAAGCTATCAACCAGTTAGTTAGTCTTATATTTTTACTTATATTGGAGATTGAAATCTGCGGTTAACATTTTTTTTGCTTAAAATTTGCAGTAAAATAATCCAATCGAGGTCCACAAGGGCTTAAAAATTGTGTAATGATATAGTCTATCAATAAAAAAATTAAAGCCGAAACATTCTTTCCTGTTAGATATAGAAAAAAATAGTAGAAGTTACTCAAATGTCTAAAAATCATCAAAATTGTCATGAAATTTCATCTTTAATTGACTGTATCTCTCTCAATTTTTGTTGAATTTTATTTTGCGACCTATGGATCGAAAGGTAATTTAATAACCTTTCCAATGATACCTCATTTATTTATTTATTTAAACAATTTTTTAAATAAATGTATAAAAAATCGTTATCCTAGATTTAATCATTTTATTTTCCTAAAAATTTTTATATCACATAAATGGATCTTCTAGCTATTACCAGGTTAGTACCAGTCTAGGATATAATTATAGATAGGGGATGTCAATGCGTAGGTCACATTTCAGAACTTATTACTAAAATAATAAATAATAAATAGTAAATATAAATAAATAAAAATTAAAATACTTCAAAATAAACAAATACACACAGACAAAAATAAATAAAAAAAATAAAATACAATAATAACAAAAAATAAAATAAAATGCTTCAAAATAAACACAAAATACAAACACAAAAAATAACTAAATTAATAAAGAAAAAATAAATAATAAATAAAAAAAATTAAAATAAAATTCTTCAAAATAAACACACTAGTACAAATACACTCAAAATACATAAAACACACACACAAAAGTACAGTGGCCGATCCAGAATTTACTCCAGGGGGGGGTCATCTTTAGATGTGGCGAGCAGACACAATGCTGTCACAAAAATAAATAATAAATATAAATAAATAATGAAATAAATAATAAATTTAAATACCATTCACTGCTAGGATTTTCGCTTTAAAGCTTTTTCCATTCTAGTTTATAAGGCAACAATTTTTATTTTTTTTCACTACATCCGCTTTTTTCACAACGCTAATTTCCCTGCTCGTCGACCATTGTACTAAATTTCATTTTTATTTTATTTTTGTGTCAGAAGAAAGAAAGCAAGTGAAGCTAACCAAATTGTCAGATAAAATAACAAAACATGACTATAATTTTGAACAATAAATCAATGAGGTTGAGTTCACACTATATACTATTACACATGTATTTTTTTGATAAAATTATTTCATTTAAATTTGATCACTTTTCGAAACTAATTTTGTCCAAAATTCGTGTGAATTAATGACGAATTTTTATAGGGGAGTGTAAGGTATGGTGGCGGACACTATCTTTTTTGCGTCTCTCTCTCTCAAAAAACAATATTTTTCAAAATTTCAAAAGCAGGCAGTTGCTGACATCTATTAAGCATATTTCTGCCAGAAGCGGCTGTTAAAATTTAAATTCAGTGAAATTTTACAGCTCTTGGCGCAAAAAACTGATTTTTTTTATTTTTGAAAGTTGTAATGTATGGTGGCGCATTTGGTGTATTTAACTAAAATATTATGTAGATGTTAAAATTATTCATTAAAACTACTAGAAATGATAAAAAATAACAAAAAGAGAAAAAACTGATGATTTTACATTATAGAAAAAAAGTTTCACTTCAGTTATGGTTACAATTTGGACATGTGAAGTAGCTGCTGGCTGTTTTAACGCAACTAGAATAAGAGAAGACCGCAAGTGTCACATATTCGAGAATTGTTGCGTTGGAGCACATGAGGCATTAGTACACAGAAAATGCAAAGACAATTGAAACTCGTGCAAAAAATGATCCGACACTGTACGTTACAAAAATTGAGCCATCATACCTTACAAGCTATTGATGAAAATATGATGGTGTCACTTTTATACAGCGCGAATTAAGAAAAATGTATAATACAAAAAAACTGTTATCCAAGGTCTACACAATACGTTCCATACATTTACCAGACTCAATTTTAAAAAAATCTTTACTCTGGCACTGTTAACACACATATCCAATAAAACTTTTTTTTTCTTTTTCAGTACTTTTTTATTCAAAATCACTTAAAGTACAAAGCACGCGTTTGATCATTAATACGACTGCATATAAAATGTCATCACGATAAAAGACATCGACCATAGTGATAAGGCGCTTCAGATGTGACGTTACATGCCAGATTTGACAAGTCCGCCACCATACCTTACACGCCACGATACCTTACATTCCCCTATAAAATTTTTAAGAAATTTCCACTAAAAATTCAATAGGAATTCCGCATGTGATGTTTGCTGCAATTTTTTTTAATTTTCAACCACTATTCCAAACAAGTACGATATTCGTTGATTGCTAAAGAATTTTTTTATTAAATTTTTAAGAAATTTCCGTTAGAAATTCCATAAGAATTGTATGTTCATATAATTGTTATCGCAATTTTTTTCAAAATGTTGTAGAAATTTTTAGAAAAAAAATTTACTGTAACAATTACATGTACAATTCCTATTGGATTTCTAGCGGAAATTTCTTTAAAATTCAATTAAAAAATTCATTAGCAATCATTATCTATAAAAATATCATAATATTTTTTAGGACGTCAGGGAAAAAGTACAAATTTCGTTTGGAAATCGTGAAAAATAAAATTATATTTTTGTGAAAACCCTGATTATTTTTATGAGCAATAAAATTTTCGTAGGATTCACTTTTAAATAAATTTTTATTATAAAATTCCACGAGAATTCAATTATTTAAATACAAAACTAATTAATTTTTTGAATAATTGAATGTTTCTCAAAATTGAATTCCCATAAAATACCTATTTTATCAACAAATTTTTAAATTATTAAATTTTTTCGAGGAGTTTAACTGAAATTGTATTAAAAATAATTGTAATTTCCCAAGTAGAAATTTCCCTAGCTTTGCCATAGGTTTATCCATAGGCCATCCGTAAAAGCCATCCATGGCCCATCTGAGTTTTGAAACCTTGCGCCGCACTTTTTCCCGACGATTACTTTAATAATTATTTATCCAAATAATTATTATTCATCACCATTTTTCGATGCCGAGGTTATCTATCTATTAAAATATGCAACTGAAAGCATAAATGATTCAGTCACCAATATTTATGATGTAAAATAATATTTTTTTATGAAACTGTTTATCAGAATTAAGACTTTTTTTATTATTTCTAACCTCCGGGCAAAATCCTAACACCTTCTTGTGATAATTTAGTCATGGGAAATTTGTTATCTCGGTGTGGGATTTGATAAATAGAAGAAAATATTCTGTTATCTTTTGCAAATGCAGAATAAGGATGCCACTATCCTAACATTTTCATATTGTGCTCTAAGTGTGAAAGCAACGTCATCTGCGAGGAAGTTTTATCAAATTAATAGAATTTCAATTCTCCAAATACAAATAAATGATCGCCGTCATCCTGACCTTTTCCTATTGTATTCAAGGTTAGAAATAAACGTCATCTTCGAAGAATTTTTATTGAAGTACAATAATTTTACTCTTTTAAGTGTAAATTAATTATCACCGTCATTCCGACCACCTTCTATGATGCTCTAGGTTAGAAAACAACGTCATTTTCGAGGAAATTTTTATAAAATAAGAGAATTTTACCCCTCCAAGTACATATAATACAAAGCATTTTTATATATAGAAAATGATTATTATTAATTTTTGCAAATGTTGTGTAGTGAACATAATATTTAAAAGTTTTTGTTTGACAACACAGGTCAACAAAAAAAAGACTTACTTTTTTTTAAAAGATATCGAAATGGTTTCCGATGTATTTTTGGACGCTGAACACGATCTCGAATTCTAAAATTGCCCATCACGTCAGGATTTTGAGAAAAGTGAGGGTAAAGACCCCAAAAACGCTTTTTTGAGGATTTTCAACATTTTTTTTCTCTTTAACCTGACGTGCTAGAGACTTCCACAAGGTCTTAAATTAAAGCTTGTAATGTGTACTACAAGACCCATATCCATAAAATAAAAAAAAATAAAAGCTTTTTCAAAAAATGAGGTTAAAGACACCAAAAAGGTGTGTTTTTAGATTGCTTTAATAGACTTCATACAATTGCTTGGATTCGCTTGAAAATTGTTACACGGGGTTTTTGGAGTCGTTGATTACGAATCCGAAATTAGTTTTCAAAAATTTTAAATGGCGAAACGAAGATGGCAGATATAAAAATTAGGAATTGCTTGGATTCGCTTGAAAGTTTGTTACTACAGGGTTTTTGGGGTCGCTGATTACGAATTCGCAATTTTGAATTTTTGAAAACTAATATCGAATTCGTAATCAGTGACCCCAAAAACCCTAAGTAACCATTATCAATCGAATCCAAGCAATTGCAAGATGTCTATTAAAGCAATCCAAAAACACACATTTTTTAGTGTCTTCAACCCCATTTTTTGAAAAAAATTTTACTTTTTTTTATTTTATGGATATGGGTCTTGTAGTGCATATTACAAGCTTTAATTTAAGACCTTGTGGAAGTCTCTAGCACGTCAGGTTAAAAAGAAAAAAAATGTTGAAAATTCTCAAAAAAGCGTTTTTGGGGTCTTTACCCCCACTTTTCTCAAAATCCTGACGTGATAGGCAATTTTGAAATTCGGGATCGTGTTCAGCGTCCAAAAATACATCGGAAACCATTCCGATATCTCATAAAAAAGTAAGTCTTTTTATGTTGACCTGTGCAATTAAAAAACATTGAATAAATCTAACTAACTTGATAAAAGGGTTTTTTATGTATTTGAAATATTTCTTTGTTTAATTTTATGTAGGGGAAGTGCGCCGGTTGTGGGCACCCTCCAATTGTGGGCACCCCTACGTAAACTTCGACGGCAAGCAGACTTTACTGATCTAAGTATTGCAAGTCGTGTTCGTTAAAAATACGGACTTTTCGTATTGATAACGAAAAAAATATATGCATTTGTGTAATAACTGTGAGCATAATAAAGAAAATTTGCATTAAAAAAATAAAAAAGTAATTTTGTATTGTTTTCGAAGAGCAACATATGGGTGTACATTCGCTCAGATAAAAAAGGTTTAATTTTTTTTTGCAGTGTTGTCATTATATTTTGTGATTTACCTTCGTGTTTAACCAGAATCCTGCATCACAAAATGTGTTGGTCTTTTTAAAAAATGACTGTCATTCCCGGTTTTGGGCACCTTTATGTTAAGAAGGCTTTACCATCTGACAATGATGTGGACTACTGTCTTATCTATCTAAACTTTCTGCCAAGGAATGTGACAGCCGCAAACTCCATTAAATGCGATGAATATAGTCGTTCAGTGCATTAGAAGTGCGTTATGGTTTGCGTACTAGCTACTTCACATGCAAGCATTATGCTTTTGTTAGCGATGAGCATAATGTAAAAACGTGTCATCATTTTGGTTCTTTATCCCGGCAAAGTCTCTTAACCCCTTGGCAGTCGATGACGTGTATACACGTCATGGTGCAGGTGGGCTCAAACTGTCGATGACGTGTATAGACGCAAGCAGATTTTTGGCTACAAAAACACACAGATTTGAATATTTAGTAAATTCTTCCACAGTTATTTAATAAATTAATTTTTTCGATTTTTGAAAGACGTATATAAAAGGTAAAAGAAAAACACTCTTTTACTTTTTTATAAAATAGACGACGTTTCGGTGGTCAGGTTCGCCACCATCATCAGGTCAATTTAATAGAAAATTTTTTTTTTAAAAAAATTAATACAACAAAATTTTGAAAATTTAAATCTAAACAAAAAATAAAAAACAATTTTTACCTAGTTAAAGTCAATAAAATAAACATCACGTCAATAAATTAAAAACATAAATAAACGCAATACAACAAAAATATAAAATATTTAAATTTACAAATCACAAACATATTAAAACGAGTGATTAGTCAAACTGACTGAGCCGGTGACAATTTTCGCGTTATATACAGTCGATGGGGTCAATGACCCGCAATCGAAATATTATGAATTATAACCATTATTTCAATTTATTAAGCAAAGGAAAATAGGAATTACTAAGAAACTGTATATCTTCCTTCTTGTTAATAGTAAAATTATTGCATTTAATATAAATCATCTCAGAAATTAATCGTTTTTTATAAGAAG
The DNA here is from genome assembly GCA_032872505.1 of Leptopilina syphax. Taxonomy (NCBI): domain Eukaryota; kingdom Metazoa; phylum Arthropoda; class Insecta; order Hymenoptera; family Figitidae; genus Leptopilina; species Leptopilina syphax. The sequence goes on from CM065468.1 coordinate 51,465,576, forward strand.
TTTCATAATCTAAAATTTCTGCATTGTCAAAATTAAAAGAATGATTATATTCAGTTTGATGTTTGTTCACAACGGATTCGAGGTTTTTGTTTTTATGCTCGCTAATTCTTTTTTTCAAAGTACGCTTTGATTCACCAATATATGTTGCAGGGCAACTATTACAATTAAATTTATAAACAATATTATTCCGATCCCACTTTTTTGTCAAGTCCTTTCCTAATTTTATTACAGAGCTTAAGCTTTTTTCCACAATAGGAATAGAAAGTAAATTATATTTTTTTAAAATATTAGATAATTGATAATAAATATCATTGAAAGGAATACAGATTTTAGGTAGTTGTTGATAAATACTAACGACATTGTTAGTTTGTTTTTTATCTATTGTTTTATGAATTAATGTATGTTTTCGTTTTTTAATATTTTTTTGTATAAATTCTAAAGGGTAATCGTTGTTTTGCAAAATTTTAAAGATTCGTTTAATGTTTTCATTATGAAAGGACTTGTGAGACAATAAAATTGCTCTATCATATAAATTGTAAACAATGTTTTTCTTTTGTTGAATTGGATGACGTGAAAAATAATTTATCAATCTATTAGAAGAAATGGATTTTTGATACCAATTAGTGATGAGTTGATTGTTATTTTTTATTAATGTCATATCTAGGAAATTAATTTTATTATCCATTTCTAGTTCATGAGTAAATTTTAAATTAATATTAAACGAATTAAAAGTGTCAATGAAAAGTTCGACTTGATCTTTACGGACGCAAATATGGAAGAAACACCGTTCTTCTTCTTAAAAAATGGTCACATTTTAAACGTCAGCTGGCTGAAACATCATCAAAGCGACATTTTTTGCTAAGGTGCAGGAGCAATGGACTCATTCCGCAACATCTTCTTCATATAAGTAATCGATCTAATCATATTTCATTTCATAGTAATTCATGTAAAAAAAGCTTTCATAAATTTAATCTTTATTATTCACGCACTTTACTTAGTCATGAGATTAGAGATATTCATTTTCATCTCAATTTCTTGACTAGAAAGTTGCAATTTTTTGAAAACAAAATCTCACAATGTCACATTGACTCAGAAGTATTAAATAATTTTTTCCTGTTTTCTGAGAAAAAATTTTCATCTATTCACTCACTTTGTAACCACAAACTAATTAAAAAATTTAATTCATTACTTAATAAGAAAGACTCTGTTCATAATATTAACTCAAAAAAACAAAACTGGTTAATTAATTTAACTAATACTGTCATTCCTCAAGAAGTTTGTGATGTTATTTCTTTGGGCCAAAATTACAGTTGTACGAAACAGAATTCTAAACATGTTTCGAAACAAGAATCTATCAATATTATAAAAAATTTAGAATGTACTATTTCGAGTTTAGATATTAGTTCTGAAGTCAAAAATGAGATTAGACAAAAAGTTAGTAATAGTGTAATGTCAAATCTGTCAAAAAAAAAACAACATCACATTTGAAGACAGAAGTTTTGCCATTAAGTTAAATTCTGCAAAAAGTTTCTTGAAAGAAAATCCTGACATATTTTTTACTAATTCAGACAAAGGAAATGTTTCAGTTTGTATGAAAAAATCAGACTACATTTCTAAAGCCCATGACTTACTTTCCGATCGACGCACTTATAAAGAAATTTCAACGAAAGGAGTTTTATCCAAATTACAATCAAGAACTTATAAAATTTTAAAAAATTTAAATGACAATGAATTTCTTAAACGAAAATATCATAATAATCAGTTAACAATGACTAATACCTCTTTGGAAAAATTTTATGGTTTGCCAAAAATTCATAAAGATAATGCACCTCTTCGTCCTATTATTTCGCTAATAAATAGTCCAACTCATTTTTTGGCCAAAATCATATACGAAGAGTTAAAAACTGTAATTCCTTTACCAAAATCTCATGTAAACAATAGCTTTGAGTTAAAAGAAAAATTGAAAAATATTACTGTACCACAAGATTTTGTTTTACTTTCTCTTGATGTTAGTTCACTTTTCACTAATATTCCATGCGATTTAGTTATACAAAGCCTTGATAGAAGAAACAATATTATTCATAATAAATGTAAAATTCCTTTTGTTGACATTATTAATTGTACTGAATTTTTATTTGATAATACTTATTTTGTTTTTGATGAAAGAATTTATAAACAAATTTACGGTACTCCGATAGGGTCACCGATATCTCCATTTTTTGCGGATATTGTAATGGATGACGTGGAAACTGATTGTTTGAATTTGCTTAAAAACAATTTCAATTGTGTTCCTCTATTTTATTATAGATATGTGGACGACACACTTTTGTGCGTCCATAAAGATCAAGTCGAACTTTTCATTGACACTTTTAATTCGTTTAATATTAATTTAAAATTTACTCATGAACTAGAAATGGATAATAAAATTAATTTCCTAGATATGACATTATTAAAAAATAACAATCAACTCATCACTAATTGGTATCAAAAATCCATTTCTTCTAATAGATTGATAAATTATTTTTCACGTCATCCAATTCAACAAAAGAAAAACATTGTTTACAATTTATATGATAGAGCAATTTTATTGTCTCACAAGTCCTTTCATAATGAAAACATTAAACGAATCTTTAAAATTTTGCAAAACAACAATTACCCTTTAGAATTTATACAAAAAAATATTAAAAAACGAAAACATACATTAATTCATAAAACAATAGATAAAAAACAAACTAACAATGTCGTTAGTATTTATCAACAACTACCTAAAATCTGTATTCCTTTCAATGATATTTATTATCAATTATCTAATATTTTAAAAAAATATAATTTACTTTCTATTCCTATTGTGGAAAAAAGCTTAAGCTCTGTAATAAAATTAGGAAAGGACTTGACAAAAAAGTGGGATCGGAATAATATTGTTTATAAATTTAATTGTAATAGTTGCCCTGCAACATATATTGGTGAATCAAAGCGTACTTTGAAAAAAAGAATTAGCGAGCATAAAAACAAAAACCTCGAATCCGTTGTGAACAAACATCCAACTGAATATAATCATTCTTTTAATTTTGACAATGCAGAAATTTTAGATTATGAAACTTCTTATAAAAAACGATTAATTTCTGAGATGATTTATATTAAATGCAATAATTTTACTATTAACAAGAAGGAAGATATACAGTTTCTTAGTAATTCCTATTTTCCTTTGCTTAATAAATTGAAATAATGGTTATAATTCATAATATTTCGATTGCGGGTCATTGACCCCATCGACTGTATATAACGCGAAAATTGTCACCGGCTCAGTCAGTTTGACTAATCACTCGTTTTAATATGTTTGTGATTTGTAAATTTAAATATTTTATATTTTTGTTGTATTGCGTTTATTTATGTTTTTAATTTATTGACGTGATGTTTATTTTATTGACTTTAACTAGGTAAAAATTTTTTTTTATTTTTTGTTTAGATTTAAATTTTCAAAATTTTGTTGTATTAATTTTTTTAAAAAAAATTTTTTCTATTAAAGTGACCTGATGATGGTGGCGAACCTGACCACCGAAACGTCGTCTATTTTATAAAAAAGTAAAAGAGTGTTTTTCTTTTACCTTTTATATACGTCTTCCAAAAATCGAAAAAATTAATTTATTACACACAGATTTGTCTACAAATTGATACTCATGGGTTTTCGGGGTCGCTGATTACGAATCCGATATCAGATTTTGAAAATTCAAAATGGCGGATCTAATATGGCGGACATTTTCCAAAATTCATTGGATTCACTTGAAACTTGTTACTCAGGAGTTTTCCGGGTCGCTGATTACAAATATGATATCAGATTTTAAAAATTCAAAATGGCGGATCCAATATGGCAGACATTTTAAAAAATTCATCGGATTCACTTGAAACTTGTTACTCGGGGGTTTTCAGTGTCCCTGATTATAAATCCGATTTCAGATTTTAAAAATTCAAAATGGCGGATCCAATATAGCGGACATTTTTAAAAACTCGTCCGATTCATTTAAAACTCGTTACTCGGGGGTTTTCAGGGTCGCTGATTACGAATCTAGCATTAGATTTTTAAAATACAATGTGGCGGTTCGAATATGGCTGGCGCCATTTTAAAAAACTTATCAGATTTACTTAAAAGTTGTTACTTGGGATTTATTGATGTAGTAGATTAAAAATGTAATATCGGTTTTGAAAATGGCAGATCCAATATAAGAACAAACAAAAAAAAATATTAATATAACAAAATAAATGAAAAAGTGTAAAATCCGGCCGCATACCTCCACACGGTAAACTCTGGGGTCGTAAGTAAAGTAGTATATTTAACAACTGACTGCGGGGAAAAATTTTGTATTTATTATCGTTTCAAAAGTTTTTCGTAATCAGCAAAAACCCTCTAGTAACGAGTTTTAAATGAAAACAATGAATTTTAAAAAACTTCATTCGCCATATTAGATCCGCTAATATGAATTTTCAAAATCTGAAATCGGATTGATAATCAGCGACCCTGAAAACCCCCGAGTAAAAAGTTTCAAGTGAATCTGATGAATTTTTAAAAATTGTGTCCGCCATATTGTATCCACCATTTTGAATTTTTAAAATCTGATATTGGATTCGTAATCAGCGACCCCGAAAACCCCTGAGTAACAAGTTTCAAGTAAATTCAGTCGATTATTCATTTTCATGTCCGCCATATTGGATCCGCCATTTTGAATTTTCAAAATCTGATATCGGATTCGTAATCAGCGACTTCAAATACAATAGTATGCTCGTTTGCGCAAAGTTGTCGACATTTTGAGCCCACTTATGAGATTTTAGTCTTGACTGCGAAGGGGTTAAAATAAAGAAACTTTTATTTCTTCTTTATATGTGTTAATTTCTTTTAATATTTTTCCATTTTTAGCGGATTTTTCAAGGGTGCCCACAACCGGGTACAAAAATTTTTTTGTCAAAAAATTTCCATTTCACTCTAATAAAACTTTTATTTAAAGGAATAAATTTAATTCCTTCACTGACAGTCACCTTAGACCTCCAGCTTTAAATTCGTACACATATATTTGTATAATATGCACATGGACAAATGTTATGAGGCAAAAACAAAAGGGTGCCCACAACCGGAACACCTCCCTTACATATACACGGAAAAAAACTAAATTGGCATACTTAATGGATGAAATTAAGAAAGATATATGTTTTTTTTCTTTTTTAAATATGTATTAATATGATTTGTGGTTTATATGACGATAACCAAGTATTTGCGGTAAAAAGGATGTAAATTTCTAATTTTCTCTAAACTTCCCCAAAGATCACGTTTTCTTACCAAAATCACCATAGGAAGTGGTCAGGATGACGGCGACCTTTTACTTTTATTTGTAGTTGTAAGATTTTGTTATTTTATACAATGTTCCTCAAATATGACGTTGTTTTCTAACCTAGAGCAGAATAAAAAGCGGTCTGGATGACGAGAATCATCTACTTTCTCTTGGAAGGGTATAATTCTCTTAATTTGACAAAACTTTCTTGTAGATGACGTTTTTATACCTAGCGCACAACACGAAAAGGTTAGAATGTGGCATCCTCATTTTGTATTTGCTAACTGTAAAAATTATTTTTATTATTAAAACTCTTTTAGAGATAATACCTTTTAAGTGAACAAATTATCGTAAGAATGGGTTAGTATTTTTCCCGGAGGTTAGAAATTATACAATCTTTTTCATTATAATAATTATTTTAATAAAAATAATATTATTTTACCTCTTAAATATTAATAATAGTATTATTTACGCTCTCGGTTATGTCTCCTATAAGAACTAGACAACCAGGGCGGCTAATAATAATAATAATAACGTTGACATAAAATTTTTCTAAACGACATTAGCGTGGGTGTAGCGTGGCAATATACCGTCAATATAATATTCATTAAAAATGACTAAAGCGTGGGTGTAACGTGGGAAAACCGTCGATTTAATAATCTTTAAAAATGACTGAAGCGTGGATGTAGCATGGCATTAACGTTGATATAAAATTGTTCAAAAATTACTAAGCGAGGGTGTAGCGTAGCAATATCGTTGATATAATATTCTTCAAAAATAGACCCAAAAACTTAATAATATTATAGAAGGAAGATTTTCATGACATTTTGAATTTTAATATAAATTTCATAAAGTTTTGAATATCTCGGACTATTGTTTATGGATTTTTATGAAGTTTACACATTTTTCAGGTAAAAAAGTGTACTTTAAAATAAAAATACATAATGTTAATAAAAAAAGTAGTTTTTAAATAAAAAATTTTTTTTTAAATTTTTAAACAATTTTTTTATTATTTACTCCTCTCTGAGAAGTGTTATTAACATATTTGGAATCCTTATGAATTCACCTTTAATTTAATAAAACAAAATTGATGAAGACTCATCTGGTTCCGGAGATATTGGAATTTTTGTAAAAAAAGACTAGCTGCAGCAACAAGGTGAGCTTCGAATAAAAACCCAAAAGTTCTTGCCCATCCAATTTTTTTTGGTATCGTTTCAGTAAAGCCATACAATAATTTAAAGACAAAAATTTTCGATTTTTTTCATTCTGGATATTTAAAAAATCTTCATTTGTTAGTGAGTTAGGCAAATTCTAACAAAATTGAGTAGAAATAGACTAAACTTTGATAATATAGAAAAATTTAACTACAAACATCTAAATTTCAAATGGTTTTGCAAATTTTCGGTATAACTGGATACGAATTCTATGTCAGATTTTCAAAATTTAAAATAGAAGATCATCGTATATGGCAGACGATTTGGTAAATCTGACATCATATTCGCATTCAGTTGTACCGAAAATACACAGAAGTATTTGAAATTTATATCCTGGTTTGTAGTAATATTCTTCTTCATTACACAGGCACACAAAAAAAAGGTCAAAACCCAGAGGTCACACCCCCCTATCCCTATGTTTTTGGGGTCGCTGAAACCGAATATGACCATGAAAATTTTTTTTCATCGGCCATTTTCCCGCTACCACCCCCTTACACCTGCTCCCGGGGGTTGGAATTTTAGTTTAAAAAAAAGTGGAGTAGGGTGTCTATTCCTATGTTTTTTGGGTTGTTAAAACCAAAAAAGACTACCAAAAACAAATTCTTCCCTCCCTTAACCCCCTACAACCCCGGGTGAGGGGTCGAAATTCGAATTTTCACGAAAAGTCGATTACGGTGTCTAAACCTACGTTTTTTGGGTCGCTAAAACCAAAAAAGACTACAAAAATCAAATCCTTTCCACCCTCGACCCCCTACAACCCCCTGCAATAATTTTTGATAATTAATATTTAATTTTCAATTTGCCAAAAATCGGTTCGTTTTATTTGATAAACATTATTGCAGGGGGTTGTAGGGGGTCGAGGGTGAAAAGGATTTGATTTTGGTAGTCTTTTTTGGGTTCAGCGACCCAAAAAACGTAGGTTTAGACACCGTAATCGACTTTTCGTGAAAATTCGAATTTCGACCCCCACCCCGGGGTTGTTAAGGGGGTTGAAGGGGGTTAAGGGAGGGAAGAATTTTTTTTTGGTAGTCTTTTTTGGTTTTAGCGACCCAAAAAACATAGGAATAGACACCCTACTCCACTTTTTTTAAACTAAAATTCCAACCCCCGGGAGCAGGTGCAAGGGGGTGGTAGCGGGAAAATGGCCGATAAAAAAATTTTTCATGGTCATATTCGGTTTCAGCGACCCCAAAAACATGGGGGTAGGGGGGTGTAACCTCTGGGTTTTGACTTTTTAATTTTTTTGTGTGCCTGTGTTATTATCAAAGGTTTGTTTGTTTTGATGTTAAAGAACTGGTCTTTCGCACTTTTAAGTTAAAATACCTCGAAAACCTGACGTGCAGGGTCTACTATGACGCTAAATTCGGAATTATCACGTTGAAACCTTTGGAAAATTATTCTTTGATTCTTGTAAATACTGTCGGCCTGTGGTAGTTTGGTACAAACAGTTTCTAAATTTTTAAAAAATTGATGATAAACGAAAATTTCTTCATTAATTTTGGAAATTTTTAAGGCTCTACAGTAATTTTCTGTGTTTTTTACCATAGAAAATCTTTGTCGATGCTAAAAAAAATTTGAATCCTCCGGCTGCTACTCTTGAAAAAATTGTTTTTCCATAGAATTTCTTTAAATTTTAAGAAAATATCTCTTCGGGTGCCCTTTAAATGTAGTAAAAATTTGAAAACCATTTGCACTGCTAAATTTTGAGATATTAAAGTTCAAACTTTAACTTTTACATGCGATTATGTTAAAAATAAAAAATGTCAACCGCAATATTTCGTTTTTGACATGGCAAAGAGTTTTAAAATATTTACCACATTTAAATATTTACAAAGAAACATTATCTCAAAATTTGAAAAACATCTATTGAAAATCAATTTTTTCAAGAGTAGCAGCCGGAGATATACCTAAAATTTTTTATTTAAAAATTAATTTTTTTATTAACTTTATTTTTATTTTAAATAACAAATTTTTACCTGAAACATGTGTAAATTTTATAAAAATCTACAAACAATATTCCGAGATAATCAAAATTTTATAAAATTATTAGAGGTGTGCAAAAAGCCCGAAACGTCGGGTCGGGTCGAGCCAAATTTTTTTCGAGTCGGGTCGGGCCGAGCTCGAGTATTGACACGGTTGACCAACGCTAATGTCATTTTCAAAGAATATTATATCAAAGGTATTGCCACGCTACACCCACGCTAAGTAATTTCTCAACAATATTATATTAATGGGATTGTCACGGTTGACCGATGCTTATGTCATTTTTGAACAATTTTATATCAACGGTATTGCCACGCTACACCCACGCTTACTTATTTTAGAACAATTTTATATTAACGGCATTCACACGGTTGACCGACGCTAATATCATTCATGAAGAATATTTTATCAACGGTATTGCCACGCTACACCCACGCTTAGTTATTTTTGTACAATTTTATATTAACGGTACTACTACGATTGACCCACGCTAACGTCATTTTTAAACAATTTTAGTCATTTTTGAACAATTTTATATTAACGGTATTCCCACGGTTGACCTACGCTAATGACATTCTTGAAGAATATTATATCAACGGTATTGCCACGCTACACCTACGCTTAGACATTTCTGAATAATTTTATATCAATGGTATAGCCACGGTTGACCCATGCTAATGTCATTTTTGAACAACTTTATATTAACGGTATTGCCACGGTTGACCCACGCTAATGTCATTTTGAAGAATATTATATCAGCGGTATTGACACGTTACTCCTACGCTTAATAATTTTTTAGCAATTTTATATTGACGTTATTGCCACAATTGACCCATGCTTATGTCATTTTTGAAGAATATTATATCAACGGTATTGCCACGCTACACCCACGCTAATGTCATTTTTGAACAATTTTATATCAACGGTATTGCCACGTTACACCGACGCTTAGTCATTTCTGAACAATTGTATATCAATGGTATAGACACGGTTGACCCATGCTAATGTCATTTTTAAACAATTTTATATTAACGGTATTGACACTGTTCACCCACGCTAATGTCATTTTAAAGAATATTATATCAACGGTATTGACACGTTACTCCTACGCTTAATAATTTTTTAACAATTTTATCATGACGTTATTGCCACAATTGACCCCCGCTTATGTCTTTTTTGAAGAATATTATATCAACTAGAGGTGTGCAAAAAGCTCGAATAGTATTGTCGAGCTCGAGCCGGGCTCGATACTTGAGCCAGGCTCGAGTTTTGGTAACTTAAAAATATTTGAGTGCTCGAAAAATTCAAGTGCTCAAAATTATTTTAGGTTTAATGCTGCACGTGTCGGATGGAATTTGGTTCAAGTTCAGATTGATTCTGCTCAGCTCTGCGAGAAAAACGAAAAGCATGAAATACTCGATCGAGCTTTTTGCACAACTCTGATATCAACGGTATTACCACGCTACACCCACGCTTAGTAATTTATGAAAAATTTTATATTAACGGCTCATTCAAAAATGAGTAAGCGTGGGTGTAGCGTGGCAATACCGTTGATATAAAATTGTTTAAAACACAGGCCTGCAAATTTTGGCTTAGTTCCGTTACAGAACAAATGGTAGGTTATAATTATTAAAGCTTTTTTGACGTAGAATACGAATCCGATTTCCAAAATGACCCATCAATTTAGGATTTCTTGTAATATTGCCTTAAATAGCCAAAAAATGTCTATTTTGGCCATTTTGCGGAATTTTTTTTTGGTAACAAAAAGTTTTATTTTTAATTTGCGAAATTGCATCGTATAGTACTATGTCTAAGCTTTAAAACCCGTTTTTTTAAAATGCTTTACGATTTTAAAAAAAAGTTATGTAGATTTGAAATTTTTTATGTAGGCAAATGTAGGTATATAAAAGTTAAAAATGGCATTTAATTTCAAATTTACATAACTTTTTCTTAAAAAATCGTAAATCAATTTTGAAAAATGGGTTTTAATGCTTAGACATAGTACGATGCAATTTCCCAAATTAAATAACTTTTTTTTTTAAATCGTAAAGCAATTTTGAAAAATGGGTTTGAATGCTTAGACATAGGACTATACGATGCAATTTCGCAAATGGAAAATAAAATTTTTTGTTAGCCAAAAAAAATTCCGCAAAATGTCCAAAATAGACATTTTTTGGATATTTAAAGCAATATTACAAGAAATCCTGACGTGATGGGCCATTTTGGAAATCGGATTCGTATTCTACGTCAAAAAAGCTATAAGTATCACCTACCACTTTTTTGTAACAGAACTAAGCTAAAATTTGCAGGCCTGTGTAAGTTTTCAAAAAATGGCGTTTTACTTTAATTTTTTTATAAACAGACACGAATCAAAATTTAAGCCCTTCCGAGTCGAAATTTAAACCTTACTTAGCCTCTGAAAATGTAGTCGTAAAGTAGGGTCTGATTTGAATACAATTTTTTAAAATTAAACCGCCGGATCGTAGAGCATATAGCCCTTCTACGATCTGGCGGTTCAATTAAAACCCTTCTTTGACTCCCAAAACAGGCTAAAATTTGACAATCTTCCATTTGGAGAAGTAAAGGAGGGTCTAATTTGAAGAAACCTATACCTAACTTTTAAACCTCGTAGACCCTACTTTCATACTTCTAGACCCTACAACTAGAAGAAGAAAAATTTGAAGATTTGCTCCAATTCAATTGAAGCACTTGGGATGAGTGAAACACATTAGTATTTCTTAATTTGGAGTACTTTTGCATTTGCAGTATTTCAAGTAATGCATTAAAAAATAATTCAAAATTTTCTTTTAGAATGTAGGGTCTAGTATAAAAGTATAAAAAAAGTATGAGTATGAAAATAGGGTCTACGAGGTTTAAAAGTACGGTAAAGGTTTCTTAGAAAATATACCGAATTGGGTATACGTTCGGTATACGTTCGGTAATTGGTCGAAAAATTCAATAAAAAAGCATAGAATGTTGAAATAAATTATTGAAAATAATAAATGGAGTATTAAAGTGTAAATTTATCCAACATTTAGGGTAAATTATGTTGTAAGTTATTAAATATTAATGTGTAAAGTGTAAAATTGCTAATGTGACAGTTAAAATAGTGTGTGAAATTTATTAATTTGTAATGAAAATAAGAATAGAATGCTAAAAAAAGCAATCAATATATATTCTTTGATATTTAATGTATTTAATTCATTATATAGTTTTGTTAATTGTTGCATATTAACAATAAAGACATTAATTAAAGTAATAATTTTTTCTTCCAATGTAAAGTGTCGATAACATGGAGTGTAGAGAAAGGTAGCCGCGCTCAACACACGCTAGGTGGCAATACTCACGATTTTCTTGTCTGAATATTTAATTTACAATAAATTTAATTAAATACCATTAAAATAGACCAAATTATCAAGAAAACTAAAGAGTCAACGATAGAAAATATTGATTTAATATTCATGATTAACATTTATGCACGATTTATTATAAAACTCTTTAAAAACAATCATAATTCTTTGTATATGGGCAATTCCACGTAATATTTCAGTCGACCTTTAAAATCGGCAAAACATACTTTTTTCTTTTCTATATTGAAAAAAATAGATAGGTATTTTTTTAAAGGACCAATTTTTGAGCTATGAATTTTTAAAATTTTCGTTTTTTAAATGTAGATCTATTTTTAATGTCGGATAACTCAAAAATATTGTTTATTTTTATTTTTTGACAAGAGAAAAAAGTTTTGTTTTTCCCTGTACTATTCAATAATGATAACAATTTTTTTGCATGTTTTATTAAAAAAATATAAATTTTTTATAAACAAATTAGTTTTTTTTAACTTTGGGTATGACAAATTTTTCTTCTTTAAAAAATATACATAAAAATACTAAAAAGTAAACAAATTAGAATATTTGTAAAAAAATCATGTTTCCTTTTTTTCCATTGCCATGGAAATCAATTCAAAACATATGTAAATTCTCTCAAAAACTTTAAAAATTTATTAGCACAAACAATTACATTTGTTATAAAAAAAATTATTTACTTCTTAAACAAATTAATTGCTTATTTTTTAAAAAATTAATAAAAACATTTTTAAAATTCAATTACAGGCAAACCTCGCTACTACGAAAAGCAATTTTTATTGTCCAAAAATTTTTATTTTCTTTTCAGGGGGTTGAGACTAAATGTTATATTTTTAAGAAATGAAATACACTACCGGTCAAAATTGAGAGACTACCCATTTTCAGATGATTGAAAAACATTTTAAAACATAAAATGTATGGAAACTAAAATTTTTTCTTTTATTTTTTGAAAGATGTTAAAATTTTGAAAAGAACAAGATCTTTTAAAAGTCATTTGGCCAATATTTTATTTCGACATTTTTAAAAAATCGTCATTTTCAATGTTTTACAAAAATTTGAATAACTTCTAAAATAATGAACGCTTTTCAATTATCTTAGGCTTATTTTAAAGGTCATTTGTTACACTATAATAATTACTTATAGGTTTTAACGTGTAATTTTTTCCTTAGAAAATGCAGGCCGTCAATCTTGGACCAAAAAAGTTCAAAAAATTTGGAACATTAATATTAACAGAAAAATAATTTTTAAAATTCAAACGTATTTTTTTATTAAATTTTTTTGAAAAATCTACACTATATGATGTTTTATATATTTTCTAGAATAGTTTTTAGTACAGAATAATTGTTCCAAATTTTTTAAATTTTTTTGGTACAAGTTTGACAGCCTGCATTTTTTAAGAAAAAAATTACACGTTAATGCCTATAAATAATTCTTATAGTGTAGCAAATGACCTTTAAAATAAGCCTCAGATCATTAAAAAGCGTTCATTATTTTAGAAGTTATTTAAATTTTTGTAAAACTTTAAAAATGACGATTTTTTAAAAATATCTAAATGAATTATTGGCCAAACGACTTCTGAAATATCTTGTTCTTTTCCAAATTTTATCATCTATCAAAAAATGAACAGAAAAAAATTTTAGTTTTAATAAATGTTATGTTTTAAAACGTTTTTCATTCGCCTGAAAATGGGTGGTCTCTTAATTTTGACCGGTAGTGTATATTCACCATTTTTTTAAATAAAGCAACGAATCAAAAAATTGCTTTTTGTAAATAGGAGGAGTTTAAATATTATTTTTATTGGACAAAAGTTTTTATTTTCTTTTCAGGGGGTTGAGACTAAATGTTATATTTTTAAAAAATAAAATATATTCACCATTTTATTTATTAAGGCAGCGAATCAAAAAATTGATTTTTGTAAATAGGAGAAGTTTAAGTATTATTTTTATTGGCCAAAAGTTTTTATTTTGTTTTCAGGGGGTTGAGACTAAATGTTATATTTTTAAAAAATGAAATATATTTACCATTTTTTTGTATTAAGGCAACGAATCAAAAAATTGATTTTTGTAAATAGGAGGAGTTTAAATATTATTTTTATTAGCCAAAAGTCTTTATTTTCTTTTTAGGGGGTTGAGACTAAATGTTATATTTTTAAAAAATAAAATATATTCACCATTTTTTTAAATAAAGCAACGAATCAAAAAATTGATTTTTGTAAATATGAGGAGTTTAAATATAACATTTAGTCTTAACCCCCTAAAAAGAAAATAAAGACTTTTGTCCAATAAAAATAATATTTAAACTCCTCCTATTTACAAAAATCAATTTTTTGATTCGTTGCCTTAATACAAAAAAATGGTGAATATATTTAATTTTTAAAAATATAACATTTAGTCTCGACCCCCTGAAAAGAAAATAAAGACTTTTGGCCAATAAAAATAATATTTAAACTCCTCCTATTTACAAAAAGCAATTTTTTGATTCGTTGCTTTATTAAAAAAAATGGTGAATATATTTCATTTTTTAAAAATATAACATTTAGTCTCAACCCCCTAAAAAGAAAATAAAAACTTTTGGCCAATAAAAATAAAATTTAAACTTCTCCTATTTACAAAAAGCAATTTTTTGATTCGTTGCTTTATTAAAAAAATGGTGAATATTGTTACGTCCTATGGACTAAACATAATTTTTTTAAATTCAATTTATTAAATAAATGAATATTTAATAAATAGAATTATGTATGTGATTTGAAACTAAGCTCTCGCTTAATAGTGCGGGACACTTTCGAGTTTCATTTTGTTTTGAAATGATTTTTTAGGATTTTTGGATTTTAATTTATAAGGAATAAAACCAAATTATCGAACACAGAAAAGTAAGATGACAGGTTTCGATAACATAGTTAACAATTTCAGGATTCAAAAATAGTTTTAAAAAGGTATTAAAATTTATAGTTCTTAGTCATAGAACCTTTCTTTACGGGTTTGATAATTTTGACAAGATTTGAGAAATTGGATTATTTAACGTTGATAATAAAAATTGACACTTGTATTTTAAACACTTATTACTTGAACTTGGAAGTTAAAATTAAATATTGAGAACTGAGACTGAACACTGTATGAATATTAAGATTGAACTGAATACTGAGAGTGAGTGATTTTAACTGACTTGTGTCTAATTGTCTTGTAAAGATACTGATTTTTAGAATTTGTACCCACTAAGGTTTTTTGGAGTTTTCAGATTTTTAGAAAATATTTTTAGGGATTGGGTCTTCGAGACCCAATTTAAAAAATAAAAGTGAAAAATATACAGGATGTAACACCCCCATCGTAAAATGGTTAGTTGAGGATGCAAGATGAAAATAACCATAACCTGAGCAAAGTTGAACGCACATATACAATATTTTTACAGGTATTTGAAGATATAATACAAGAAAAATGAGAAGTTATCAGAAAATTTTCTTGAGGTTAAAAGAAATAGATTTACATAAATTCAATTTTGGAAATTAAGGAACCAAATTAGGTTTCATTGTCTGAGATGACACATATAGACAAATGGTATCTTTTGAAGAAAGGTTGAAGAATCCTTTGGAATGTTCGACTTCAATGGATGTAGTTTTCTATGAAGTAGGTGTGATAATATAAAGTGTAGTGTAGTTTTAGTTTGATCTGATAAATACGATTGTTGTTGAGGTTCTTGGTTAAAATTTGGTGGTTGACATCAGTCGCACTGAATGTTGGGTTGTAGAACTACAGATGGCTGCTAACTTGTTCAACGACCATCTATACATAGATAATGGATTTCTCTATTATTTTAATAAATTAAGATAGTTAAAACTGGTACAACTTCTGCATTGACTGTGCTCACAAATAAGGAATGCAGTCGTTGAGTATGGACGGTTGTTTTACGAGAAACTTCATTTATTCCCGCAAAAATTTAAACTTCCCTTTGAAATATAAATTACCGGTTAATATATTCCAAATTATTTGATGTTGCTGGTACAAGTACAGCAGGTGTTTGTGTTTCCACAAATGAAGTTAGGATTTTGTAGAATTTTTAGATGATTTTGTGGTATGATTGTATAAGTTACACTTAACTTCTATCCCCATGATCTTCAAGATGTATGTCCTTGGTATCGAGTAGTAAGATGCATTATTTCTGCCCACTTTTACTCCTGGGACGTTTCACGTCAACCGGCCCAGAGCTCTGCCCAAAATTCAAAGCAACTAAAATAAACAAAAAAAAGTGCAAAATACTCGTAAACTAATGCCCTTTCAATTGCAAAGTGGCAAAATTCAAAATTCAAGATGGCGTCATTACTGTGTCACCTTAAAGACACTAAATTCCAAAATAATCAAATATATTTATCAATTACTTTTAAAATATAATACGAAAATGATAAGTCACATCACATTTTAATGTTTTTGGGGTCGCTGATTACGAATCTGAAGTCAGTTTTTCAAAATTCAAAATGGCGGATCCAATATGGCGGACATTAAAAAAAATTTTTTTTGATTCGCTTAAAACTTGTCACTTGGGGGTTTTCGGGGTCGCTGATCACGAATCCGATGTCAGTTTTTTAAAATTCAAAATGGCGGATCCAATATGGCGGACATTTAAAAAAAAAAACTTTGGATTCGCTTGAAACTTGTCACCCAGGGGTTTTTAGGGTCGCTGATTACAAATATGAAGTCAGTTTTTCAAAATTCAAAATGGCGGATCCAATATGGCGGACATTTTAAAAAAAAAATTTGGATTCGCTTGAAACTTGACACTCGGGGGGTTTTCGGGGTCGCTGATGACGATTCCAATGGCAGTTTTTAAAAATTCAAAATGGCGGATTCAATATGCCGGCCACTTTTTAAAAAAAAATTTGTATTCGCTTGAATCTTGTCACTTGGAGGTTTTCGCCGTCGGTGATGACGAATCCGATGTCAGTTTTTCAAAATTTAAAGTTGCTGATCCAATATTGCGACTGAAATTTCAAAAGTTTATTAATTTAATCTGCGCACTCTTTTATTGTAACACCAGAAAGACAGTTGAAAATATTCAGATATTCAAATGCACCTCAACCTATTGCAGTTATGCAGTATTAAAATACAATTTCATAGGTTGGGAAGTATTTTGTAAATTTAATTCAATCGGCCCTTTTCAGGGCCACCAAATTACTACAAATTTGAAAATTATAACAAACAGCCTTCGTCAAAGCTACAAAATACGTCTTATGGTTTATAAATTATATCAATCGGCCTTTTTAAAGTCCACCATTTTATTATATTGGATCCGCCATTTTGAATTTTGAAAAACTGACATCGGAATCGTCATCAGCGACCCCGAAAACCCCCCGAGTGTCAAGTTTCAAGCGAATCCAAATTTTTTTTTGAAAATGTCCGCCATATTGGATCCGCCATTTTGAATTTTGAAAAACTGACTTCAGATTTGTAATCAGCGACCCCAAAAACCCCTGGGTGACAAGTTTCAAGCGAATCCAAAGTTTTTTTTTTTAAATGTCCGCCATATTGGATCCGCCATTTTGAATTTTAAAAAACTGACATCGGATTCGTGATCAGCGACCCCGAAAACCCCCAAGTGACAAGTTTTAAGCGAATCAAAAAAAATTTTTTTTAATGTCCGCCATATTGGATCCGCCATTTTGAATTTTGAAAAACTGACTTCAGATTCGTAATCAGCGACCCCAAAAACATTAAAATATGATGTGACTTATCATTTTTGTATTATATTTTAAAAGTAATTGATAAATATATTTGATTATTTTGGAATTTAGTGTCTTTAAGGTGACACAGTAATGACGCCATCTTGAATTTTGAATTTTGCCACTTTGCAATTGAAAGGGCATTAGTTTACGAGTATTTTGCACTTTTTTTTGTTTATTTTAGTTGCTTTGAATTTTGGGCAGAGCTCTGGGCCGGTTGACGTGAAACGTCCCTCCTATATAACACGTTCCTCCATGTTATATCCTTATTTCAACAGATACGCATTTGACTACCTGAATCACCCCTATTACAACTACTGCAATGTAATTTGGACCTTACAAATACATATAAAAAACGTAGATATTTTTTGAAAGTATTTGAAAATGCAGATAATATCTTTTCTCATTAAAACTTGTTTGAAAATCGCAATTGAATGAACATTAGAGTAAACAAATAAATGTCATATTTGATAAAATTGGACGTATACATAAAATTATATCTATTAAACTTTTACATATTCTATAAAATTCAAAGAAAAAAAATTAGTGTTGTTAATTTGACAAGATAATAAGAAGAAAATTTCAACAATAATTATTTAAAACATTTGACGTTTATGTAGTACAGACAATTTATTTTCCAATATTAAATGATGATTTGTGTTATGAGTTGTTGTATTCCTTGTTGAAGATTAGGATGATTGTTTTGCATTGGTTCCTTCCGGTTTTTTTTTTTTTTTTTTTTTTTTTTTTTTTTGTGAATTTATACAATATTAAAAGTTTTTCTTGACCTAAATTTTTAATTTATAAATATATTCAAGGTTAATATAAAAGTTTGAATATAGATTGATCTGTAACATATAAGAATCATATTAAAAGACATTCTCAGAATCTATATAAAAAATGTGTATATAAACATTTAAATGAAACAAGAAACATTTTTTATTTGTTTCACTTAATTAAGCTAATCAATTAATTACAACCTCATATTATTACAATTCATTGAAAATGATTTTATTAAATCAATTTTTAAAATTTTTCCATTTCAAAACAATTCAATTTCGATAAAATAATTTTGATTTTAAGAAAGGAATAAAATATTAAAATGAATTAATTTGTAATTCACGTTGTGTCTGATAGTAATTGAAACTTTTATTTGTAATGAATGCAACCTTGCCTGCACAAACTTTATGTTGTGTCTCAAAGTAATTGAAACCTTATTCATTAACAAATGCAACCTTGCCTGCACAATCTCGTTGATTACAATTAATTTTTTACAAATGGACAATATGCTATTTTTAATTTGTAAACACAAGTAGGAGGAAAAAAAATAATCAAAACAACAGAAGAATTATTTATTACAAGCATTGCAGCGCAATAAAAAGGAAACGAACCTTAATTTATGAATACTGATATTTTGGGATATGCAGTTAATTTTTATAAATGCACCAAGCTATCACGGTGTTTGTAACATAAAAAAATCTAATTATTTTAATTATTTATACCAATAAAATTGTTTATGCACATTTAATATGCATGATTTATCGTTTAATCGGAACACAGAATTATATTATCTTTTGCAATTTCTGAACTAATCGCTTCTATTTTGCATTAAAAAAAAATTTTGTTATTTGCTTTAAAATTTTCTGTATCTGTAAATATACTAATTTCTACAGTTCTTTTGTTTCGCAAAATCAATTTCTGTATTGGATATATAAACCTTATGTTTATATGATTTATTCTAGAGCAGGGCGTACTCGTTACTCTGAATTACAATTTTTATTTCACCAAGAGCAGGGCTTACTCTTTACTCTGGTTCTTTTTTAATAATTTTTTTAAAAACTTTTTAAGATTAGAGAATAGATCTGAAAGCATAAGGAACTATTAAGAAGTTATTAAATCTATCTGACTATTCAAATTTTTTTGTTCATAATGCAAAAATTCATGTATAAAATGTTTATAAATTCCATCCTTTTTTATTTATAAAGATTTTTATGAATCAAACAAACTCAATATATTCAAAAATTTTCTTTGAAATACAAAAGAAACATTTTTATTTAGAAATTAAAATTATATGAATAGATTGAAATGGATTATGTGGAAATATTTAGTTGTCATTTTTTTAAAAAATTAAATTGTAATAAATGAATCGTAATTGTTTATTTAAAATTTCGTAAAAAGAAATAATTAAAATATGGTATAAAAATCATAATTAATGTCTCGATTTTTATATTCACATTTTTTTTACTAAAAAATAAAATGATATTAATCATTTTAATTTTCCCAGAATTATTTTTTAATATCAGTACTGATATTAAACATTTTACAAAAGAAATAAATTTTCTTTTTCTTTGTTTGAATTTTCATTTTGGAAAAAAAAATTTTTATTTTTGATCTTTTTACAACAAAAATTAATTTTTATGTGACTACATATTGTAAATTTTGATTAATAATTTATACTGAAATTTAAATTTGTGATACTAGAATCATTATTTCATTAATATTTTAAACATTTTGAAATTTTTATCTTAGATTCAGTACTGATGTTTCAGATAAATAAACGCAGATAGCACGTAAGCTTACGGCAAGCTTGCGGAATGGTTTTCATGCAATCTTGCCAAGATTACAGCGCAAGATTGCCGAAAGCTTGTCTGAGATAGCAAAATGTCTACTGTATAGCAAGCATTCGGTGAAAGGTTGTTATAATCTTGCTGTGAAAGGTTCCTGCAAATCTTGCAAGAAAATATTTCTGCAAGCTTGCCTTGAAATATTGACATATGCTGACTGCAAAATGTTGCTGCAAGCTTGCTGCAATTTATAAAAAATGTTTTTTAAATTAAAAAAAATTTTAGTTTTTTATTTTTTCAATTTGAAGATCTTTCAGGCGTCCACTTTTATTGATTATGTCTCCCTTGTTTTCTTTTGGAATTTTAACATTGATAAGAAATTTTTGGAAATAAATTCGAAAGGACTGGGAATTAAACCCGCTTTCGACGGACGCTAAGCAAAGACCCTAACCGACAAGCTAAACAACCAACTATCAAAAAAGAAAAAAATCTTGCCTTTAACCTGAAACTGATTTTATGGGTTGAAAAACAGGGGGCTATTTTAAAATGTTTTTAATTGGAATTTTTTTGTCTGCTATTAAATTTGTTAATTATTTAATATTATTACTATTAATATTTAATTAAATTTTTGAAAAAAAACCAATTTTTATTTAACTGTTAAATTTTTGTTAAATCCATTAATAAAATAGAATAAAAGATATAAAGAATATTATAATTAATAATTTTTAGATTAAATTGTAACTGATTTTTAATTTACTTTATAGTTTTAAACCAATTAAATTAATTTTTTATATTTTCGTAGGACATTAAAAGATATTTTGAATTCTTTTTTGGTGAACTTGTGAATTTTCAATTAATTTATTAGAAAAGTAAAATTAGTCAGTGATTAAAAACGGCTTTTTTCATGAAAAACTTAAAAACAATAAGGCAAATTTTTTAGTCATTAATAGAGTGACGCTGAAAATTTTAAAATGGCATGATTTTTAATTTTTATAAAAAAAGTTAATTTGTATTTTCATTTTAAAAAATTGACACTTACAAACGTAATTTTTATTTTGCTAAGTCATTTATTGATAATCGTTTAACAAAATTTAATTATAAGAGTATAGTTATGTTTATAATTTGTTAATAATCATAATTAATTATAATTAATAGTTGTTAATAATTTATGATATAAAATTTAAGAGAGTTAGTATAAACACAAACTGAAATAATTGAGCTTCCGGAACAAAGAAGGGCACCTTACCCATTGAACTACATTGGTTATGTGCCTTTTTTCGATCTGACAGCTTAATTAACCCTTTGAGGGGCACATTATTCATATAGACGGATTTTCTTTACAACTCATGTCCTTATATTTTTGGGGTCGCTGATTACGAATTTGAAGTTAGTTTTTAAAAATTCAAAATGGCGGATCCAATATGGCGGACAATTTTTTTTAATTAATCTGATTCATTAGAAAATGTTTACTCGGAGGTTTTTGGGGTCGCTGATTACGAATCTGATGTTAGTTTTTAAAAATTCAAAATGGCGGATCTAACATAGCGGTCAATTTTGTTTTAAATTAATTGGATTTACTTAAAAATTGTTATTTGGAAATTTTCGAAGTCACTGACTTAAAAATTTCTCCGCTAATTATTAACTCACAATCTAAATTTAAAAATAAACTAAACATTGGTAAACAGGGACTACAACAACCTTCGAATAAAAAGTTTCGTGACAATCAAATAAATTTTTACATTTGTCATCTGACATATAATATTGGATCCGCCATTTTGAATTTTTAAAAACTGATGTCATATTCGTAATCAGCGACCCCAAAAACCCCCGAGTAACAATTTTTAGTCGATTTTAAAATGTTTAAAAAATTCGTGATTTTTAACAATAATTTATGAATTTTTTTAAACTATAGGGATTTTTTTAACATGATCTAGGTTACATATTTTTAAAGCCCTATTCTTCCTGAAGAAAACGCACTAAATTTGACTCAAAAATATTAATTTTCGTCAAAGATATTGAAGATTTTAAAGGTGGGACGTATACGTCCCACCGCCCTTCAAAGGGTTAAATATTAATAAAACTACCATAGCGTATTCATAATTCCTAAATGAGGGGCCCATTTTGGTCCATTTAGAGACAGAGTTACACAGAGGACTTTGAAAAGAACAAAGCGTTGGTTTTTTAATCCACGCTCTCAAATCTGTATACTTCGCCAGTCAGTGATTAAACTTCAAATTAAGAAAAAAAATTTTCTTGAGTAATTGCGTTTTCAAAATAGCATTATTTGAATTGTTGAAAACGAGTGATTAAATAGCTGTGATGGTGATATTCTTAATAAGCTTCAAACAAAAACTTTCACCAAATGAAATTGCAGAGAAATAGAGAAGTAGCGAAGGTCATGTGCAATATCAAATTATTCCATCCCTAAAATGTGATAATAACTTATTAAAATAATTGTTCAAATTTTGTTTTTATCTTTTTCATTTTTAGGTACATTAAAATTTTTGTTGCAATCTTTGAGAAAATTTCATGAATGAAATTAAAAATTCTATTTCTTTTTTTAAAATTAAATTTCCCCAATTGATCAAGATAAGTTTTGATAAAGTCACCACTAAAATAATTTAAAAAATTAACAATAAATAAATGAAAAAACTTACTCTACAGTAAAATGATTTGTTCGGTATAACATATGAAGCCATGTTTACAGACAGAAAATTTGTCATAAAATTCTCAATGCAGTAATGTTCATTAAAAAAATTATCTTCAAAAAATTCTTCAACTTCTTGAGCTCTATTGTTGATATTTTCCTATTACGACTTTAATCAAAAGAACCTGGAAACCTGTTACAAAATAGAATCATTAATTAATAAATTAATTTTCTAATTGATTCAAATTTTCACTCAATCAAAATTCTTTTAATTAATTAACAATTTTATTATTTAAATAATGAAAATTTTTTTATATCTTCAGAAATATATATTTTTTTTAAATTGTCCCACCTGTTTCATGTATGTTGTTAAATTGTCCCCAATTTGATCTATTTTGTACAGTTTTTATTCATTTTACAATAATTAAATCCAATAAATTATTAATTCATGGGAAATTAAATTATCCATATTTCAATCACTTAACCATTTAATAATTTCACATTTTTATTCTTTAAAATTATAATTATAAATAAATTTAAACTTTTAATTTAATTCTAAATTTTAATTAATCAAAAATTAATTTACTCAAAATTCTAATTAATTAAAAATTTAATAATTGATCATTTTCAACAATTAAAAATCCAATAATGGATAAAAATTATCGATTAATCTGTGCCAATAAACAAAATAGATTCAACTTTAACTCATTTAAAATTCAGATATTAAAAATTTCAATTTTAATTAATTTTAATCCAAATGTCTTTTAATTAACCAAAATTTTAATTATTCTTATGTTATGCTAAAAATTTAATCGAGCCTAAATCAAATTTTTTGAAATTGCATTTAATTATAAATTGAATAAATTTTTTTCTTTTAGCACTTAACCCTCACAGGCTCGAGTTCGATTTTTGAAATGCGCGCACAAGGTGGGACCTAGGGACCCGGATGTTTTAATGCAATAAAAAATAAAATTTAATAGCAAAGTGCTTCATATTTTCCATATTTAATACAATTTTAATGATATAATTGCATTAAAAATTTTAAATATTAAAAAGTAATCAAGATATAACTAAAATTTGTTTAATAAATTTAATGAGTCATTTTGAATAAATCGAACTACATATACTTATTAAGCAAGATTTTTTTAATGTATATTTTTTGTTCTATTAAATTTACCGATAAATTAAGCATATGTTATCACTTATTATGGCAGTTGTTGATAAAAATACCATAAATAAATCCAATATTGCATAAAAATTTCAAATTTTTAAATTGTTTTTCATAGCCCGGGTCCCTCGGACCCGGCTTGAGCCCTTACGTATGTTCGACTTAAAAGGTAATTTTTCCAGAATATTTTATAAATAAAGAATTGTTTATATTGATGAAAAATGTGTGTTTTTACGTCCCCAAGCCTAATGTGAAGTTGATTTTCCAATAATATTTTTTTAACCGGAAGTAGATCAAAAAAACTTTCCTCCGGGTCCGAGGGACCCGGCTCGAGCCCGTGAGGGTTAAATCTCTACTGATTCAGTTAATTAAAATCTAAACAGGTAATAAGTAATATTTATTATTTTATCAAATAATTATCATATTATTTATCAAATAAATGTTTTTGTTTGACAATTTTTATCGCCTGTTTTTATTCTTGTTTCCCCTTATTTCGAAAAAATAGTTTTGTGATCTTTGCAATTATTTTCATCTGATAAGTTAAGAATTTTAAATTTATTGAAATAAAAATGAATAATTTCATTTAATATTATTAATATTAGTTTTATTTGTACTAAAAATATTGTTAAGTATTAAAAAATTTTTAATCAAATAAATTACTTTTTTCAATAACAATTTGAATATTTTACTACTATAAATTTATCACGCTCAAAGCATTTTTTAATTGATTTTATTGAATTTATTTATTAATATTTTAATTATTAAATTTTAATTTTTAATTTAAAAATTGAACTCTTACTTATTGTATTGAAATTAAAGACGAATTAGAGACAAAGATTTTAAAATATCAATTTAGAATTTGTTACTTACCGAAAGATCTTTAATGCAACAAAGGAAGCAGAATTATCCTGATGCTGCTTTGAACTCTCCAAACTTTGCGCACCTCTATAATGGAAGTTAAAAATACTGCTTCATTACATTCACGTCCAATAGAAATGTCAATTAGACGAGAGTCAGGATTTTTATACAATTTGTCAACAGATTTAATTCTTTTAATAATTAATTTAATTCCGTTGCTCTGACAATTGATTATGTTTTTAACAATTCCAAATGTTCCTTTTTTCAACAAAACGCAATTATCCTTAAAACCGGTGCATTTAATTGTAAAAGTTTTATGCTTGACAATTTTATATTGCTCCCTTACTGTTGGACAATCTGCAGTTAAAGGTCCAGTATTATGCAAACCCTTCAAAATGTATTCTTCTGTAGTTTCTAGTTCTTCCTCCACACTTTCAGCTTCTGCATACCTACGCGCTATTTGCTGAAGCGGCTTATCCCCTTTTCTAATCATTTTTTTTTAAACTCGAAAAATAATTTTCAAATCTAAAAGCACCAAATCTGTTCAGTGTTTCATATTTTTCTGCGTCTTTGCAAATGTGCAAAAGATTGTGAACGTTATGTGATACGTATTTTTTACCGTATATTTTTTCAAAACCCTTCACAAAATCTTCTAATAATGACTGGCAATAGTTGATGATCTCGATTGATTGAACTTTATTTTCGTTTAGAAGAATAGACACAGCAGTGTGCAACAGAATAAAATTATCATATTTTTCAGGATCAAGGATAACTTTTAAAGCAATAGGCCCTGTGTACAACAGAAATGTACGAAATTCTGTTGCCTTCCAGTGTGCATATTCCAGTAATCCTCAAGGTTTTCTTCCAAATTCTGATGGGATACTCTTCTTTAAAGTTAATAAAATTATAGAAATTTGAATAATATCAGCACCTCTCAATCTGACAGCTAAAGGACCACTTAACCGTAATTTTATAAGTTTCTTCATTACACCCAGCAGTATTAAGTGCATGTAATCTAATGGCACACATGAAATACAACCGAATTTAGGAATTTTTTTAAAAATTGTTTCCTTGTGTGTATCGAATTCAGAATATACATTACGATCAAATTTTTCGTCTGTCTTCAATTTGAAAGGACCTATTCCTGGAAAGCAGACGTTTTCTTTTTTCCTTTTTTCCGTTTTTATTTTTGACCTGTGGCTCTTCAAATACATATTTTCCACGGATTTCGCATTTAGCACAGCTGTTGTAGCCTGTATGCCCTTTAAGATAAAATACAAAAGACTTTGCTGGGACTTCACATATCAAAGCTTCCCACGTTACGGAGACCTTAGGATCTTCAATTTCGTTGTTTAGTACATCCGCAAATTCTTCAATAAACTGTGTTAAAAATTCATTTGCGTCAAGCGGTCCTTCTGCGTCTATTTCAGAGCATAGAATGGCCCAAAAACTTTCCGTTCCTGATTTTGAAATCGGTAAACCATCAATATTGAATATTAATTTTAAACTCTCTACTTTTTTACCTTTTCTTTTATATTCTCTTATTATAGATTTAATGGCTCTCCTTACTCCAAAATGGTAGTATTCTCCATCGCTCATTTTTGTAATATTAGTTTGTTTTAACGTTGCCATTAAAGTGCGAGCGTCCAATGGCAGAGAAAAGGGAAGAACTACCTTCAGAAGAAGTAGTAAGGCTGTCAACGCAACTAACGTTATGTTGAAACGTGTCGCCCACAACCGTAATTTTTTTAAACCAATTTTCTTTTTTGGCACTATCTTCAAAAGTTTCTGCTTCTAAGGTATCTTCTTTTGTATTTTCTTTTGTGTCTTCGTTTTCAGATGGTAATTCATTTTTACTCGAAAATGAAAAATTGTTATCATCGTCACATTCACTGCTTTCGTCAGAGGATGAAAAATGGAGAATATTCATCATATCAGAGTTAAGATCACATTTCCTGCAAGGTAATAAAGTTTCTATTTATGAGTAGGTTAACAAATTGATGTAATAATTAAAACAAAATATTTAAGAGACAAATAAAAAGGATTAAATTTTCTATGCTTATTTGTTATTTTTGCGCCGTCAAAACATAAGCATATTTCTAAAAGAACTGCTTTTAATTCATAATAATTGAAAAAAATTGATAAAAAACGGGTTGATTTTTAGTGTGATTGTAATATACATTTATAATAAAAAGAAAAGTATAATAAACAATAGTTTACCTATTAAAACTGTCGTCAGAATCTTCTTCATGTAACGATTCGTCATCGCTAAAATTAATCGAAAGTTCATCACTGTTTATGTCCATGAACTCTTGCTGGTCATCATCCTTAATTTTTGATTCTTTAGATGAAGTAGAAGCACTGGAAATTATCGTCAATTCATCGTCATTTTTTCAATTTTTAATTGTTTGCGTGAAGTAGGGGCACTGGACTCCAATGGTAATTGATTGTCGCTCGTGGTACTTAATTCTTTAAAATCTTTATCTACAATTTTTTTAATTATACGATACGCTTGCCTTCGAGAATAATTACATATACGTCCAGTCCTTGATCGTCGCATTTTATGCAATGTACCCAGATGTATCTAAAAAAAATTGAGAATACATATTCTGCCAAGTAATTACTTTTCATAGATTTGGTATTTATACAGTTATTAACAGAAGTAAGAAGTACATTTTCTTTAATATAAAAGACAAAACTACTATATAAGGAAAATAAACATGTTATTTACGGCACATTACCACTATGCTATACATATGTATTCTATTTTGCAATAAAAAGTTTTACTATTATAGAAATTAAACCAAAGATACAAAAATATATTTGTCTAAACAGATCTAAAATGTAAAATTTCCATACATCAAAATGTTTATGATAAAATTTTTAAGCTTTAAATAGTATAAAAAAATTCACTTTAAAATGAAATTTCAGAAACGTCTAGAGAAACGAAATTTTCGACGAAAATAATTAAAATTAAATTAGAACAGAGATTACAATATCTTTTTATGCTTAGAATAGGTAAAAGGTGAATAATTTCCACTACTAAATAAGAACAAGTCAAATTAATATTACTTTAAAAATATACACCGAATAAAATTTTGGTGAAGTTTAGTTCAATTGAATTTTTAAATTTATTTAAATAAAATAATAATTAGAAAATCTTAAATTATTTATAAAATTAAATAAATTTGGATAAATTGACATTTAATTAAACTCCCATTTGAAAATAATTCGTTCAGAATTTTACTCAAAAGTTCGTGTGGCGTTTTGAAACATTTATTCGCACGAATTTTGTACACATTGCAAATGTTTTTTTTTTAAGTCCGAAAAAGAAAATTCGACTAAAAAAATCTGCCCTAAAACAGAAGAAAATGTAACAAACTAGGTCAAATAGATAACAAAATTAAAAAAAATTAAAGGTAAATAGGTGACAGTGTGTGATCCCTGTCAGAAATTAGGAAATGCTTATTATGAAGTACAATATACATTTATAATATACAACCCATTAATATTAGTTACACAGCCACACAAAAAAATTAAGTGTCTTGATCTGGGGTCGAGACATATGTATTCCGATTTATTTTGATGCGCTGAATCCTAATCCGCCCTCAGAATTTGGCCAATGGGTCCTGGTTTCACCCTAACCTCAAAAAATACCCTATAATCGTTAAAATGGTCACTTTTGATTTATCATAATTGAATCTAACCGCATGTTGATAATTTTCTAAGAAATCTTAATTTAAATAAACTATTCTATAAGGGTGAATCTCTCAAAAAGGACAAATAACACGTTTAAGACATTTTTCTAAAAAATATTTAAAATTAATAAAAATAATGGCCGCCATATGATATTAACATTTAACACGATTTAATCAGGTCATATGAGAAAAAAAAATATAAATTTTATATTATCTGAAATATCCATATTCATATGGTGCAAAAACTCCATTCTGTTACTGTGCATGAAGCTAATTTTACTCAAAGAATAAAAATAACTTCCCATTTAAAATCTAATTTCATCTCTTGTTTAGTAATATTTAATAATTATTCTTTATTTTACTTAAATCCGGAAAAGGTAAGGCAAAATATTTCAAATTCTATTTTTTAGAATTAAATTAGTTTTGTGCGTCACACAGTGGTCGGAGAGACCCTATTTTATGCGAAAAATTAGAAAGACTGCACCGATTGCAACGAAACTTTAGGATATTCTTAATTTCGTCATACTAAATAAGAATATATCATAAAATTTAAAATTTGACAGTTGACAGCTGTCAAAGTAACTATCAACTTTATCAAAATAAGTAAATCTGCACAAAAATAACTTCTATCAGGTTTTGAGACCTTCTGAATCCAAATTCTATGTCAAATTTTCAATTTGATAGTTGACAGCTGTCAAAGTGACTTAAGTTTTAAAAAAATGAGTAAATCTATATAAAAATTTTACCTATAAGATTTTTAGGCTCACTGATCTCGAATTTCACGTAAAATTTATAATTTGACAGTTGACAGCTGTCAAAGTGACTGTCAGCTTTATAAAAATTGAGAAAATGTTTATGAATATAACTATTACATTTGCAGATTGAGTAGTCACAATATTGATATCG